>CM072819.1:118286293-118581293 GCA_036937905.1 Salvia rosmarinus | reverse complement strand
TAATTAAAATTTAATTAATTTTAAATAAAATTAATGAACCTTAATTTCGTATTAATAAATCCTAACTTTGAATTGTTTATTTTGAATTAATAAACCTTAATCTTCAATTAATAAGTTCTAATTTTTAATTAACAATCCTAATTGTAAATTAAGAACCCTGATTTTGAATTAATAATCCTTAATTGAAATTAATAAACCTTAACTAACATTAGTAAACCCTAATTTTGAATTAAAAAATCCTAATTAAAATTAATAAACTTTAATTATGAATTAATAAATAGTAGTTTTGAATTAATAAACCCTAATTGAAAATAATAAAGTATAATTAAAAATAATAATTATGATTGATAATTAATGCATCCTAATTAGTAATTAATAATTAATAAAAATTAATTATCCTTAATTCTCTAGTTAATGCCTATGCACTATTAAATTAAAATCTGCATTGTGAGGGCGCATGGTGAGCGCGCGCTCACACAAGTTTTAGTCTAGAATTTGATATGGCATTCTCAATTTAATGATGTGGTAATACTTTGACACTTAGATATGCCACCCAAGAGCTAACGAGGATGTTTTAAACTAAAAACATGGCAAACTCATCCAATTCCATAAATTCTGTTTGTTAAGGGTGTGCGCGAACCGAATCGAACAGAACCGATCGGTTTCGGTAGGTTCGGTTCGGTTTTTGAAAAAGTCGGTTTTCAGTTCGGTTCAAATTTTTAATTAAAATCGATTTTCGGTTCGATTTTCGGTTTTATATTTTAGATTCGGTCGGTAACCGAACCCAACCGAAAATATTATTTTTATATATTTATATAATAATTAATTAATATTTTAATTAAATAATTAGGATTACAATATGTTTATTTAAAAATATATATATAATATATGTTTCGGTCGGTTTTTCGGTCCGAACGAAACCGATCGGTTTTTTCGGTCCGAAACTATAAATCGGTTCGGTTCAGTTCGGTTCAAAAAAATATTTTCGATTCGGTTTTCGGTTATAAAAATTTCGGTCGGTCGCACTCCCCTACTATTTGTTGAGTTCTAGTTTAAAACGTCATCGTCCAGTCGCACGTGGTATATCCTTCTGTCAAAATATTACAAAATCATTATATCGAAATGCCACGACAAATTCTGATGGTTGAAAGAAATTAGGAAGTTTAATTTGCTACAAATGCAAAAGTGGTGTCTTATTGGAACAATTCAAAAGTCGTGTCGAAATTACAACTTGAATGAAAAGTGGTGCATTATTTTGCAAAATTAACCATATAACATGTGATCACACTCAACATCTCCAAAAGTTTATGCATCCACAATTCGACTATGCATAATGGGAGATTACTTTTCTTGATTGATAAGATATATGATCATATATTTTTATCATTATTACTATAATTTTTTCAATGGGGTATGAATCAAATAGAATTAGTTCAAATGATAAAAATTATAAAGGCCTTGAGATATTCTAAAATTCCAATCCATCTTAATAAACAATGAATTAGTTTATACTATTTAGATCAATCATTAAAAATAAATGCTCTGTAAGATTTAAAGTGTAGGGCACAATGATTACATTATACACCTTCAAAACTTAAGCTCCTTGGCTCCAATATAGACGATGCCCAGGTATAAAGTACACCACTAAAGTCTAAAATGTTTAATTCAACAAGTGCGATGTGCATTGGCTTGTGTGGTGCTTCACACGTCATATTAGTCACTTGGAATTAGCTCTAGAGTTAACTAAAATACCTCTAGCATGCATTATAGTAGGCCACATAGATTTAAATTTCTCATTTATGGTGGGACATATTCATTTATTGCTTAGAATTACTTCATTTTTCAGTGTTGGATTAACCATTTTCATATGCACCAAATTCAAATTTTAATATTTTAACTTTTAAATATCAACTTTGTGCATTTATCATTCATTCATGCATAATTGGTGGATTATATATATACATTACAAATATAGATTCTGAATCTCCTATTTATTTCTATCCATTCCAAATGGAACATCATATAACTAAATATGATTTACTAAGCACACATTTGAATCCAATTTCCAACAAAGAGAAATTAAGTGAGTATGTGATTTCATTTTATTTTTTTTTTTTTTTTGATATCATGGGGAACCCGTAGCCGCTACCTTAGGTGCGCACTGGATAAACCCCACGGTCCTGTGCAATAGCCTGCAAACCACACAGGACAGGTAAACCACACTTGGAAAACCAGGTGTGACAGGCTCAAACCCATAGAGGCGTTTGGTGGGATTCGAACCTGTGACCTCTCGGCCACAAGAACCCACCTTAACCATTGGGCTGTCCCTAGGGGACGTGATTTCATTTTCCTACATATCAACTACCGTATTAGTTCTTATATATTTTCGAAAAATAGCTAATTCTCAAAATAAATTACTCGAAAGTCCATGGCTAGTAATTGGTATGCAGTTAATTGTTGTGTGCATCGAAAAGTGTGAAGAAGATTCTGGAGATATTTTTGTTGAACTTATGTAAAAACTTTGAACTTGTCATGAGTGTTTTTTAGATATGTAACATGTTACATGCATGCTTTGAACAGGGTGGATCATCATTGTCAAAGGAAAGTGGATAAGTTCAATGAAAGAAAAAGAGAAAATACAGATGGATTTTCAAATGAGAGAACAAAATCTCCCCAAGTTCCAAAACAGGATGTGAAGGGATTTGATGCAAACATGCTAGCAATTGAAGCATCTTTGCGAACTCGTACTTCATTGAGGAACCAAAAGCATGTAGATTTTGTCCTTTTTTCTTTTTTTTATATCATGGAGAACCGCAGTCGCTAGTGCGCACTGGGTAAACCACACTTGGAAAATCATGTTACATAGAGGAGTTTGGTGGGGTTCGAACCTGTGACCTCTCGATCACAGGAACCCACCTTAACCATTGGGCTGTCCCTAAGGGACAGGTAGATTTTGTCCTATCAATATATTTGCTTGTGTGTGTGATATAATTGAGTCGGACTGAACCAAATCCTGTTAAGCTTATTATTTTTTCGGTATATTATCGAATCAGACTCAAACTTAATTGTTTTCATTGCAAAACACATTCAAGATTCACGAGTTTAATCTAGTCTAAACGAGCATTCTAGACTTAAATTTAGATTTGTTTGTTCATCGTTTTCTTTAAATAACATTACTTTCCTAGAACAAACCATTTAAGTTAGATAACTACTAGTTCTTACCAATATAAGTATAAAATATAAATCATATTGGATTAACAGTCTTATTATTTTGAAACTAGCTGGCTTAGAAGGCTTCCGATTGTAAATGGATCCAGTTTCTTGGATCTTGACTCAACAAAAGCCCATTTGAGCTTGTTTAGTGAACTTTTAACTATAATAAATTTAGTTTGTCATTGTTCGTATTGTTAGCTCGTGAACAAGTTCGTAAAGTTAGTTAATTAAAAACAACTAACTCAATTTAGCTTACATGTGTATACTTTAAATAATAATAGTATATTAACTCTCTAACTAATTTTAATTATTATAAAAGATACTGATTTTTCGTAAATGTATTATGCTCATTTAATTAACAATAAAATAATGGTTATTAACTTTCATCTATTTTATAATTTTAATATGACCTTTGAAACATAGCAATATTATCACCATCTTTCAATTTATTGCAAAACTAAAACCCACAATTGTTTTCAGTCATCAAAAAGTTGACATGGTATGCCTCACCGAAGTCGGCACTGCCAAATTTTGATTGCATGACTTCGATATTTTTTATTCGGTCAATATTACGATCGACATGTGAACTTTATGGTGACAAAAAAAATCGGGGTTTTAGTTTTCAAAAAAAAATGAAAGGTGGCTAAATTATTGTAATATTTCAAAGACCGTATTAGAATTGCAAATGGATGGAAGTTTATGTATTAATTTACAACCAACCCTATTTAAAAATTAGAGAGCTTGTGTAGACTCGATTAAGATCAAATAAGTCAAGGTTGAACTTCGAAAATACTCAACTTAATTACAATCCTAAACATGCTTGTTGAGGTAATGAGTTGAGTACGTAGTTTCAAGTAGGGGTGGGAAAAAAATACCGAAAAATCGGTATACCGAACTTACCGTACCGAAAATATCGAATTTTCGGTATACCGTAATTTTTGGTATACCGTAATTTTCGGTACGGTATGATACCGTACCGTTAATTTTCGGTACGGTAACGATATCAATTTTTTGTATACCGCGGTATACCGATATATACCGTACCGCGGTATATACCGAAAATTTTGGTATACCGAAGTCCGGTACGATATGAATTCGATATTTTTGATATGAATTCAGTATTTTCGGTATGAATTCGATATTTTCGGTATACCGTAAAAGTCGGTACAGTAACGGTATAAAATTTTATCATGCCGTAAATTTCGGTATGCCGAACGGTTCGGTAAGGTATCGGTATGAGTTTTTGCATTCCGTAATTTTCGGTACGGTATACGGTACGACGAAAAAATTTCGGTATACCGTACCAACCCACCCCTACTTAGTTTTGGCTCATTTTTGTTAATAAGTTTTACTAATATAGCTCGAGACAACTTTTGTCGAACCGATATACATTCGAGTATTACTTTCATCTCATTTACAACCTAAGTGTGTTTTGTTAAGTTGATTTTCAATGCATCTACTAACATTGCAGAAATATCATTTTGATGCATTGACATCGGATAAACTGAGAGGTACATGGAGGCCTATATCAGAGCATGAGGAGGGCCAAGAGGTGAATGATCATGTTCGAAATAGGACCTCAACCATAAATCAATCTAGAGAGTTAAAGGCAAGACGACGAGAAGAAAGTTCAATTATTGGTGCCCCTAGAAGATCAAGAAATCCAACCAAAATTGTAACTGATACCAACAATGATGAATACAGTGAAAAAGTCAAAACATTTTGGTTTTCTCTTATTGCTTCTGATAACCAGTGAGATATACTACATTTTGTGTGTGTGTGTTGGCCTAGTGGTAGAGTGGTTAATGCCCGAGGCCAAAGGTCTCGGGTTCGAGTCCACCGTGACGCAGCCTTTAAAATTTATGTATTAAATTACCAAAAAAAAAAAAAGAGATATACTACATTTCCATATCACTTAGTATTTGTTTTTTTGGAAAATTATGATTTTTTAGCTAATTCGTTGTTTTATTAATGTTCTAGGAAATGCAAGGCGCCGTTGGAGCAAATACCATCTAGGTACTTAAGGGTGAAGTAAGTTGATTAATAAAATTACTGTTATTTTTTCGCTTCACCACCTAGTTAAGTTTTTGGTTGGTTGAAATAAAATCCCTTATTTTTTATGTTAAATTTGATAGTAATTTTATTCTAATTGTAGTCAGTGAAATATGATTATCTTCTAATACATTCTCTTCAATTTTATGTAAGCCTTTGGTTTGACTTGCTATATATATAAAATAATAGTAAATAAATACATGAAAAAAAAATTGTGAAATTTGATAATTGTATGATAAATTTTCCACATTCAAAACATAAAAGATTGTCTACGTAAGCCCACGGAGTAGGCTCCCAAACCTACATGAGATCATATATATTTGTTTTGTTATTATAGTTAACGCATAAGTTTCTTTTTTTGAAAAAAAATTTGCTACAATAATTAATTTAATTTAATTTAATTCGAATGTTACATTTTTCATACCAATGTGGACACTACATAATCTGATTTCACTGTTTTACAGGGATGGAAACATTACAGTTTCGTCTATCAAGAAGTACCTCATGCAAAAGCTTAACTTACGTAGTGAAAATGAGGTTTACCATCCCATTTCCGATCTACAACACATATATTTTTGTCATTATTATTAATTGAATTTTTAAATTCATAAAACTATTATTTTAATTTAACAATGAATATCCCAAAATTAAAATACATTTACTAACATCAACATTTTTCAGGTAGAGATAAGTTTGCAAGGACGCCTTTTACTTCCCAGTTTTGAAATCTGGAAATTGATAGATTTGTGGTTGCACACAGCAGCACCATTACAAAAGAAAAAAGCATTGGTTGGTTACTCTGCGCGAGACTTTGTCTTGACCCTAACGTATGCTCGAAGGCCTAAGTCTGCTTGATATCAATATGCTTCCAAATCATCGTATTTTAAAAACAAATTTAGAAAATGCCCTATGTTTGGGATTTTTCTGTATGATGAAAGTAATTTTTGTCAATGTTTTGTTACTATCATATGCAACACTTTTGTTCTTAATTTATCAAGCTGTATTACATATATATCGACCTCAAAAGAGGTAAAAAGCAAAAAGAAATAAGAGAAAGAACTAAGTTTTATCACTTTTTGAGTTTCAAGATGCCCATATTAATAACATTTATTATTTTGTAAAATGGGAAAGAAAGATTGTTTGACACTAATTCATTTTGTATATGAAATTAAATTCAACAAAGTTGTGATTAGATTTATCTATTTATATATATGTATATTTTAAATATAATACTTTTATGATAGTAAATCAAATTAATATATGGTCATAAGTTTGGTAAGAATTACAAATTCATTGTCCAGTTGAATAATGAGAAATCTGAACAAAATTATCAACCTGTACAATTGAAGAACAAGTTCAATTCAAAAAATAATTCAATGCACTGATTCATTGCTACAACATATCGATTTCATACACCTTTTTAGCCACACATATATAGTACTCCTACTAAAAATTCGAAATTCATTAACAATACATTGATTATATTTTCAAAGATCAAAAGCAAATAACTTAAATCATATGCAGGAGTAAAACGAAGTGTGATTTGCTCATAATCAGTAGCTAACGGAATCATTCAAAATTCATGATCTTGACAGTCGCAGCCTGAGCTATGAAAATATATATTACCGATTTCCTTAACTTGGCGAGGGCGTAGGTTTTGTCGCCATGGAACTAACGACGTCGATGTCGAGCATCACGGCCCGAGCCTGTACGGAGCATCGGGCATATAATGAGCCTCCATGTAGAGGGCTGCATTTTGCGGATGAAGCCCATCCATCACCATAAACTGCATATCTTCCGAAGGCTTCCAATGCCGCTTTCGTTGGTTTATGAACCAATTGTTTATCTGTTTCTGGTCCAAACCAGTCGATTCTGCCAACGCCACCTTCTCTGATTCCTGCACGCCACACAATTTTCCGTGCATAATCTAATGAATTTTGGCTGACACAGAATATTTCATTGGGTATAATAATCCATAAATTATCGAATTATGGCCAAATTCTAGTTTTGAACACTATAATAAGATTTTGTCCATAAATTGATTCTGGCCACCTTGTATTTTTAGGTGGCCAAACGATGTCAGTCATAAAATCAGAATCGATTAAAATATACAAGCAAAATCTTTTATGACACAAATACCAGAATTTGACCGAAATTCAGTAATTTACTAGTTATTGTCCTATTTTATTTCGAAATCATTGGAGGGCCATTATGAAACTACATAGACATACCGATGGATATGGCCACTTGTAATGTAGCTCCCACCAGCTGAGTAGTTTTTGGCGAGCCTCTTTAGGCAGTTTGCCCTTCTTCTTTTTCTTGGAGAGTTCTTGCTTGAGACTACCTAAGTATCCACTATACTTTTTCAGAAGGTGGTTTTTCAGCTCTCGGTCTTCTGCTCGTGGATCGATCTCCGGTAGTCCCGTTTCTCCACCACTGTTATCTTGGTCTTCATCCGACGAACCAATGCCCTCGCTCTTCTCCTCTTTAATCCAATTCACAAATGTAAATAAACTTTGAGTGAGATGTAACGTAAAATTGCACATTTGAACTAGTAACTCAAAGAAACAAAGAGGTAGCAGTTGGTTGCATAAGAGCATGCAAGACATAAGGTGAATTTTTCTATGCATGAAACAAGATGAAATACAGTGCCAGACTATTTCAGGCCAAATACAAACTAGTATAATAAATAAGCACACTATAAAACTGAAATTATTCGAATTCAATACTCCCAACTGCAATGCTCGTCTTTTAGCTAGTTACAGTGATGCTAGTTCAACTGAAAGTTTGACAACTGTTACACGCAGTCCATAGAGATATAGAGAAACATAAAGTAAGTGCAAGGCAAAATATGAGGATCTGTTCTGTAACATATTCAGAGTCTTGAAATAAGGGTATTTGTCAGAAACAAGTTCACAAAGACCAGAAGTGTATTTGATTTATTTTACAGCTTGTTTCGATAATAAAAGCATACAGAATCTAGTCATGATTTCTGCATAGAAAATTTCTCGAATTTGGCGTTTAAACTAAAACCAAGAAGATCATTAAGATGGCCTATATATTTAACTATGAATGTCCCTTGATTTGAGATACCGAAATATATATATATATATAGGGATAGTTCCGTGAGAATGGAAATAAATGTAGGAAATAGGAATAGATATGAAAGTTTAGTATATCTTTCATATTTGAATAGTACACTCAGAATTACTATGTTGCACATGTTAGTTTAACACATATTTCATCTCTTCGTAACACATATGTTAAATATATTAGTTTAGCACATCTTTTATTGCAGCGTACGCGTAGCACACAAAACACAAACTGTAGCACAACCGAAATTAAATCTCAACCATTGATCCAGCGAATCAAAGACCCAGACTCATTCCCATTTCCTACCAAATTATCCTTTCCTACCTGATCCATCTCTTATATATATATGTAGCTATTGTCAATCACTAGAGCGAACACCAATCTTAGTGGTATGGTGATCCTCAAACATAATATGTGAAGTCAGAGATCCAATCCCCCCAAGATTTTTTTAAAGAGAGAGAAAGAGAGATAGAAAATGATAATTTAAAACACAAATAAAGAATCACCATAGAAGTATTCTCAATCTATTATAGAGAAAAGAACGTCAAATTGTGTGTGTATTGGTCTAGTGGTAGAGTGGTTAATGCCCGAGGCCAAAGGTCTCGGGTTCGAGTCCACCACGACGCAGCCTTTAAAATTTCTGTATTAATTGACCAAAAAAAAAAGAACGTCAAATTGTCCTTTGGAGACTGTCAAGTGGTGGAGTGGATATTTATGAGACCAAAAGTTTCGGATTCAAATTGCACCAATAAGAATTCCCACATCATCTCCAAAGAAAAAAGTCAAATGCAATGAAAAAGTAGGTTATCAAACAAGCAGATCGATAAATTTGTGCACCCTTATTAATCACTTAGGTTTACTTTAAATATTCTTCGCTTCTTACTTCTGGTAAATGAAACAGTGTATTTAATTAATAATTGATCCAGAAATTGTATCTAGAAGTTGATAATACACAAAGTAGGAAATACAACAATAAGGGTGGTTCTCAATTCAAGGAATTTTACAAAGTCAAGTACCAATTATGAAAAGGGATGGTCTCCTGTGCGCGCGTGCGTACAGTGAGACCATCCCTATTAATTAATTAATTAATTAATTAATTCCAATTAAAATTAATTAATTTAATAAAATTTAATTGTAAATTAATAAATAATAATTTTGAATTAATATATCTTAATTTTGAATTAATAAACTTTAATTATGAAATAATAAACCCTAATTGTTAATTAATAAATCCTAATTTTGAATTAATAAACCCTATTTGGAATTAATAAATCCTAATTGTGAATTAATAAACCTTAATTGAAAATAAGAAACCCTAATTTTGAATAATAGACCCTATTGTGAATTAATAAACCCTAACTTTGAATTAATAAACCCTACTTATGAATTAATAAACCTTAATTATGAATTAATAAACCTCAATTATGAAATAAACCATAATTATGAATTAATAAATTTTAAGTTTAAATTAAAAATTATAATTAAAAATTAATAAATTTAATTATACATTAATAAAATTTAATTATTCTTACTCACTATAATTAATATATAATCATTAATAACAAAAAACAATGGTGAGCTCACCCAAGTTTTTGTCTTATGAAAATTAGTACAGAATGCCACCCTCCAATTATGAAAATTTTGTTCACTATTTATAGACCTAAGCAACACTTCATATTTGTCAAGGAGAACTTCTGCAGCATGCAAATATCGTAAAAATAAGATAGATATGCAAGCAAGAAATCCTATCTAAACGTCCAGATATATTTAGAATTAGTTTGCTATATGGATATTTCTCCACGTAAAAAGAATTGCACACTTTAACTTGCAATTCTATTGCAACTCCAATTCAGAGTCTTCACTGAGTTTGACAAAGCCTAGAGGAACATTAAATCAAGTAATCCTCATTTTTTAAGAGTTAATTGTCAATTAAAGCATGAACTTTCACTCACTTGCAATTTTAACACGACCTTTGAAATGTTCAAATAATATCACCATCTTTCAGTTTGTTGCAAATTAACATTCCAATTTTTTCATCCCTGGAGAGTTCAAATATCGAGCACAATACTAACAAAATCGAATATATTGATATCATGCAACTCTAATGATAAAAAAAAATGAGCTGTTAATTTTACAACAAACTGAAAGATGATGCTATTATTGCAATAATTTCAAATTTCGAGTTCAAATTGTAAAATTAATACACGTTAGTGGCTTAATTGACAAGTATCCCACTCTTTTTAGCATTACACACCCACTATGAAAGCTATAAAAAAAATGAGCTGTTAATTTCTTTTTTATTTCTTTATAAATAGACACTAATATTGTCATAATTATATACACAATACAATTATATAAATTTTACTTTTCATTCTTCTATTTTTATTAATTTATGAGTTCTGAATTTTTACACATTTTTGTTATAATTTTAATTTATTTTTATTGTAATTGATTATATTTGGATTAAAAACAATATAAACCAATTATAAATAATATTGTTGTTGGATGATTGAATTGGTCATTGATAAACCATCAAAAATAAATGTGGTTGGGTTGGAATGAATATTACTAATGTGAAAGAAAGAGAAATTAATTAAATATTAAAGAGGTTGGTTATTTAGGTGATTAAACTGGTTAGTGATAAACATATATAGGTCATGGTTTAATAACCAAAGAGAGGCAACTGTATAGAATATAGAAGTGCTAGTTCGATCTACAGTTACCCCCAGTCTTTCTATAAATGCATCCCATGAAAAAGATTGAGAAAAGACAAGAAAATGATGACACCACTCAAAAGAATAAGGTAGAAATGGCATAAATATTATTTCAGCTTGGAAAAATAGGAAAATAATAATACCACCACAAATATATGAAATCCCCATAATAGGTCAAAGAAAAGCAGAAAACACATTAATGTCCTAAAAAGAAATATAACTAATAATCTCCTTCATTTAATAACCAAGAAAATTACCATACAGGAAAATTATATTTCTGTGAAAAAGAAAAAAAGAGAAGAAGCATGTAGACACAGAAAGAAATAAAAAATGATTATAAGCAGAAACCTGAAAATATGGTACAGACTAGAATAGATGGGGCAGCTCACAGATTTGAACAGCATCCTATGTTTCTCATTTTCCAAAGCCTAAAAGCTAAAATTGCAAACTGTTCTCTCCACGCAAAACTAAAGATATGACAAATTTAATGGTTGGGTGTCCCCCCTATTCACTCAGATTCCCCCCGCCCATGTATGTACCTCTTATATATATACATACATAAATATTTTAGAGAGAGATATGATGGAGATTATGGAGAAAAAAATAGATGAATCTGCTGGAGAATTAAGTATATATTATTGATGATACGGTCAGCAGGAAGAGTTGGAATGGAACCCATAGAAAAGAAGAAAAGGCTAATAAATTAGTGTGATTAGAGAGGGGAACGTGTGATTTCATGATTGTTTAAGTGGGATTTGTTGGAGATATTAAACTAAGCATAATTCAACCAAATCATATCTTTTACTATACACTCGTGATTAGGGTTTTATTTTAATTGGGTGGTGACAGAGCGTTGGTAAATGTTAGCAACAGTCAAACTTCTGTTCACTCGGAAATAGCAATGCCGCAGCACTACCACTTACTGTTCAACTTCATTCAAGAAGAAGAAGCAGTTGCTGTAAATTCTGCAGAGACAGTCAAAACCCCCAAAATGGGGGTGGTCAGTTTTAACTACCAGTTTGCACTGCAAAGCCAAATCCCACTCCGAATCGGGACTCAAATGCAACCAGCAGCATTTATTCTTCTGCCTCTTTGTGTCCATTAATGGAAACATCTCTCTATCTCTCTCTTGATGTGTCTGTGTGTGTGTGAGAGAGAGGGGGTTACCGGAGTTGAAGATCCGGAGGGGGCCGTTGGTGAGGAGCTGCGATTCGATCCGTCGCATGAAATCCATGGCTTCTTGTAACGGCCTGGTTAGCTCTTCTCGATACTTCACCAACATATCGTAGTAAGCTTCCTGCATTTTCCACATCATCTTAAACTTGAGATCCAAATTACAGTACCACACATTAACCACAAAAACCAACGCTATACCATAAACTGGTCGAGTTCTGGATCCTTCGAATATTCATCTCTGCTCGCCCCCGTCGCCCGCTGCCGCGCCTCAAACTCCTCCCGCACCGCCGTCAGTCGCGCCACCACCTCCGGCGGCGCTCCAACCTTAGAGTAAGAGAGATAATAAGAGAGAGAGATAGGAGTAGCGCCGTTTATTAGAACATACATACATATACACGTGTGTAAATACTTAATATTATAGGCATGAAATGAAAATTGAATGACAGTGCTCAAGTAAAATAATTGTGTTTGGAAAAAAAGGGGCAACCTTTTGACAATCCATGTAAGCTTCCAAAAGGTTTGAGTATTGCGGATGGGCAATAATCTTAGCTTTGATAGCATCGAGTTCGATCGGATTGCTCTCGCTTTCATGATGGTGCTGGTGGTGATGATGATCTTCGAGATTTTCATGACTTCTAACTATGGTGGGATACTGAAACCTCGGATTCTGGGAAGTTCCGGCTTCGGTTTTCACCACCGCCGCGTGATCATAGCAATCGCCCGACTGGAGATGGAAGCCGCCGTCGTGGTGGTTGCTGGAGCCGCTGCTTGTTCGTGCGTATATGGAGGAGCTGGGCGCCAGAACCGGACCGCCGCCGTAGACGAAGCTACCGCCGCCTCTAGAATTCGCGTTCTCGCTCAGCTGGAGATTGTATTCTTCCATATTTTTGAAGAATTCTTGAGGAGCAAATATCGAAAAATTGAAAACCCTTTTTTTGTCCTTGGGAAATCAAGAAACTTGGCAGAAAAATAAAACCCTAGAGAGTTAGCACGAAATAAGGCTATCTACAGCTGCAGAGAAATCTCTATGCCCCAAAACAAGCGACGATCTCTCCTTTTCACTTCGAAAAATGAAGATTAATTAGTCGGAGGCATATTTGGGTTTTTTTTATGGTTAAGTTGGATCGAAGTTGGAACTCTTGAGGTATGAGCATGTTAAGAGAAGTGATGATAAGAAAAAAAGTCGGAGTTCTGATAAAGCGGATGGTCACGGCGTTGCAGCGGCGGGGGGGAGGGCGGCGAGTGGCCGAGATTACCAGCAATGGCGGTGTGGCTGATTGGGTGGGTGACGAGACGTTCTTTCTTAAAGAATAAATACAGAATTATATATAACTTGAAAAATATATTGAAAAGCAAAGTAGACCACTAGTTGACAAGTAAACTAGTTAATTTTTTCTGCCTTTTTTCCCTCTATTTTTCTTTTCATTTTAGTATTTTCTTCCCTCCACTAACTTTCGAGGCTATTTAATTTAATTTTCATATTCCCGTTTGCTTTTTGCATTTTAGGCCCAATAGCTGATAAAATAACAAAAAAATAAAAAAAAGAAAGCGTGTCTCGCGAAAAATGATAGAAGAGTTTCATAGTTCAAGAAATTTATGTACAAGAAAGCCATTTGACTAATTGCCCCTCACAATTTCCTTCGACAACCGTAAAGGAAATAAAGTGAAAATAATTCATAGGGTGACATAAGTTCATTTCCAAAAAAATCTCAAATTTGAATCCTACCATAATGTAATGTTAGAGATGTTGCTTGTCATAGAATATATTTACTAGTGTAAGGCACACTTTGCAATTTACATTTTCATAAAAATGAATACGGATTGTTTTAGTCATGGCCAATTATATATGTGGTAGTATATTAAAGTAATTAAAAAAATAGTGGTATAAGTTTTCTATTAAACTTCATAACATATGAATTTTCTAGCCATTTTGGGGTTAAATAACAAAATAACCCTTTAAACTAAGATATAAAGTTGATGATGTTGACACCTCTTAGAGAAAAAAAAAAAGAATTGGTCAATTTTAATAAAGTAAAAAGAAAATTCATATTAAATTTTTGTAAGAGAGATTAATAAATATTTGTTGAATGTTAGAGATGAGAGGAATTTCAAAAAGAATCTGTAGAATATCAAAATATCGCTCTTCATTGTGTAAACATTACTAAGGTATATATGCTGATTAATTTAAAATTTAACGCATGCTCTTGAGCATACGATAGAAGACATGGTTAAACATGATTGCTATTTTATGCCCCAAAATAATTTTTGTTGATTTTATATTACTGGAATAAATAATCTAATTTTATGACCACCTATTGGATGAATAACACATCAATTGACAATTAAAACATAGAATCTGCACACGGTTAATTAAGGTAGCACACGTTTATATTTTTTAAATATGCTTAATACTTTGTAAATTTCATGTTATATAGACGATTTATCATGTTTTGGACTTGATTTTCGAAGCAAAAAATCCTAATTTTTTTTTGTCAATTAATACAAAAAATTTTAAAGACCGTGTCACGGTAGACTCGAACCCAAGACCTTGGCCTCGGGCATTAACCACTCTACCACTAGACCAACACACATACACTTTTTTGGTAAATTTAATACAGAAATTTAAAGGCCGCATCACGGTGGACTCGAACCCGAGACCTTTGGTCTCGGACATTAACCACTCTACCACTATGCCAACAGCCAGGGCCGCCCCTGAGGGTAGGCCACCCTGGGCCATCGCCCAGGGCCCACCATCTCAGGGGGCCCAAATTATTTTAAAAATTAATTTTATTTGTAGATATATAGATTTATTTAGATTCAAAATATTATACTATTTATATATTTTATTTTAAAGTCCAAAGTGTTAAATCTTTATATATTTTACTTATAGATATATGTTTTCATTTGGTCCAACATATATTAGAAAATATTGATGTTGATGTGATTATTAATGATTTTGCATCTACAGATACTCGAATAAATTATTTTTTACTATATCGTATCGTAGATAAGAGTTGAAATATAAAAATATAAGGATGATAAGTAAGTTGTATATATTTTTGATAATTTTTTATTATCTATTTCTATTTGTAGATCACTTGAATTTTACGTAAATTTATAAATTTGATTTATTTTATAAGTATAATATAAGGGACCCTTTTGGTTAAGTGAGTTCATGTGGCCAACGGTCACGAGTTCAATCTCAGTATCGCCTCTATAGATTCAAACCAGTCACACTCGATTTTAAGTGTGGTTTAGTCGTCCTGTGTCGTTTGCAAGCTATTGTAAAGAAATATAATTTTTACCTAGTATGCACAGAAGATAATGACTTGAGGTTTTTTATGAACTTTAAAAATGGGGCCTATATTCCTTATTTTGCCTAGGGCCTATAAAATATCAGGAACGGGGCTGTCAACAGCACGCACACAATCCTAATTTTTTGAGACACGGTAATGCTCACCAGTACATGGTTAGATTTTTTTTTTTATACGGTTGTGATTCTAGTAAAATTTATACTCCCTCCGTCCACTATAAACGTGCATTGATTTTGGTGACACGAGTTTTAAGAAAACTGTAATGAGTGTAAAGTAAATGTGTATAAAAAGGTATGCCATTGGGATAATAAATGAATATATTAATGGATTGTGAGTGTAAAAAGGTGGGTCATGAGTGTTTTTTTGTAAATAAGTGGATAAGTTGAGGGTAAAAATGTAAAGTTAGTGTTTCCTAAAAAAGGAAAGTGTATATTTTTGATGGACGGACCGAAATGGAATTAAATGCACGTTTATAGTGGACGGAGGGAGTAATATTTTGTGTATTCTTTTGCAACAGGTGGCGTGCAACATATCATTTTTGTTGTAGCACGAAACCATGTACTAAAGAACTAGTCGTGTACAACCCTAATCGTATGCCTTAAAGAAATAATATATTCAAGTTCCACATAGAATTGAGCTATTGACCATATGATTTCTTTGAAGTTTTATGCTAAGTTCCAAGATTATTGTTGATATGCCGATGGATTGGTGTGGTTCCTCTACGCCTAGAACACTGGAATATCGAACCATTAACGAAGAAAGGCATGAGAGGAAAGCCTATTGGCTAATGATTGTGAGGAACCAATTCTTGATTGTAAGTGACACCAAAGGCCTATGCCCTTCCATCCCTTGGTTGGATAGATAGAGAGGGAGGACAGAGCTTTTGGTTCTTTCATATTGTCAAAGAGTTGAACAATAATTTTTCATGTTGTCAAATATTTGAACAAAAAGATTATTGTTTGCTATGCCGATTTCTCAATTAATTTTTTATTTCATGATTGTAATTTAATTTCATGAATGTGGTGACGCTAAGGGACAATCCGTCATAGGTTCGAGTGCAAGAATCAGTCAAACAATCTCCACTGTGTACCTAAGAACTTCAATCGTATACTGAAAAACATGTGCAAAAAATCCAACATTTCATTATAAAAACATATGTATTTACGATCCAATTCGGTAGAAAATTCACTTATTTTTTTGGATACAGGTATTCGATTTTAGGATGGATTGTAAACAATTTGAAGACGGGAAATAAAAAGAGTTTTAATAGAGAGAAAGTGTGATGGGGTCAAACTTTGACCATTTTTGATAAAAATAAAAATGATTTTGTCTTTGATAAGTTAAACTATTTCTGTTTGTCTTTTCAATAAAAAATGGTTAGTCAACTCATATTTTTGTGTCAATGCTTATTATCATAGTTTATTAGTTAAATCGCTTATCATAATTAAACCCGCTTATCTTAGTTTATTAATTAAATCGCTTATCATAATTAACCTTGCTTATCATAGTTTATCATAGTTTATTATGGTTTATTAGTTAGTTAAATCGCTTATCATAATTTATTAATTTTAAACGTGCTTATCTACAAATGCAAAAGTAAATAAGACTCACACACGACTTAACTCGCTTATCATAATTTATTAGTTAAACGTGCTTATTTATTGATAATATCATAATGTATTAATTAAACGTGCTTATTTATTAGTTAATCCTCGCTACTTAATTAGCACACATGCTTAATATGTTATTATTTATTTAATATGTTAAAATGTATATTATGATTTATTATGCTTAATTATGCTAAACGTGTTACTATGCTTTATTATATGTTTTATTTTATGATATTTATACACTTTATTGTTTTTATTGTTAGGGTGATGTTGATTATGTGAGACCCGAGATGATTAATGTTGTGGTCCAAATTAGCACATACTATAGGATCAATTATTTAGATATCATTAAGACTAGATTATTGGAGATTGGTGGTGAAGAGTTACCGGATAGGTTTGCTAGTGGATGCTTGGTCATTTACTGATCGAAGCTCGGTGCAAAAATATCACGGCTTTGCACCACGTGATTTCCGCCGACATGACGAATGATGGTCTAGTATGGTTTCATATGAACGGACGGAACATTTGTTTTATCGTTCATGACTATGCACTAGTCACCGGTTTAAGTTTTGGAAGCTCGTCTTCAATCTTAGTAGAGAGCACCGGTTGCAACGTGTTAGAGTGTTTAGAGTCATTGCTCGACCATATATCTATTGCGGACTTAGTAGAGCTTTTTCGATAGGAGCGTGCATATAGATGATGCGGATGGTAGTTTATACCTCCGTGTTGCATATATTATTATGTTATACGGGATGCTATTATCTCGTAGATCCCGTGAGTACCGTGGAGTCGTGGTCCGGCATTGGTCGATGATTTGGATTTATTCTCTAGATTTCCGTAAGTATATTCAGACGTTGTATGCGCTACTACTTATTTCAAATTCAACCAAGAAGAAATACCATTTTATGGACCACTTGGGCATTGGTTGTTTGGTCGCCGAGATCATACCGGTCCAGGGGGGTCATTGGGAAATATGTAGACCAGTTTGCCTACCCTAGATACTTGAGATGGAGGTTCAAGAGCAAGTCCTCATCGATGATTTATCGATTTTGTTTGAATCTCGTGTACTTTTTACATATCCTAAAATTTGTGTTATAATTTTTATTATAATTTTGATTAAGTCTTGTTTATTTGAATTGTATATGGATTATCAAGATATTCGTATGACATCGCTACGGAAGAAGAAATGGACACATGGTACGGGTATCACTCCGACACGACGAGGCGCTTGGTGTGCCCTATATAGAGCCACAAAATCCGTTGAGGATGGGGAACAGCTTCCCACGAGCACGAGTGATTAGTGATGACGATGTGGGAATTCTCGTGCCTCGAGGGTACTTCTCGCTCGCATCCGAGACGTGGGCGCGACGGCATATTATTGAGGAGACGAGCACACGCACATGGTATCGAGGGTCCGATCGGAGAGCACCGCCCACTTCGCCGCAGCCACGTAAACGGGCCATCCTCCCGACTTCTTCCTCGAGCAGCGATCACCCACGACCTAGTGATCGCCGGCCCTAGAGGACCTATCGAGAGGCATGCTCGTGAGGGTGACCGAGCTATCGAAGAAGCACCTTGACGAGGTTGAGGTACGGATGACGACGGTTGAAGGGTTGGTTTAAGGAGTTGATTGGTGCCACCGTCATCGCCCTTCACGACGCACACCCCACCCATTCTCCATCCGATCATCATACTCATCCCGTGGCACGGCAATCGCTTGATGAGGCACGGAATCACCGATGGCGACATGCGACGCCGCCACCGACATTCTGTGCACGAGTTTGGTAGGACTGAGGCCATGCCATCCTATCAGGAGCCACCTCGTGCTTCCTATCAGGAGCCACCTCGTGCTTCCTATCAGGAGCCACCTTATACTTCCTATCAGCAGCCACCTCCTGCCTCCTATCGCCACCACCACCGCTACTATCGTGAGCCACCTCCTGCTTCTTATCAGCAGCCACCTTCAGCTTCATTCACTGATATGTTTGATATTTTTAGTGGTTGTGGACAAGTAAGTGTAATTTAATTAAATAATTTAAATATTTTGTGTTTATTTAAATATTTCTAAGTCAAATGATATTTTCTACGCAGATTGTGTCGATTGGGATGACCTCCGAAGTCCCGCAGCAGTCCACTACTATAGGAATGTCCGATTATGGACACCAAAGGACGACTTTAGGATGCCCGATTCAGGATCACATCGGGACGACCGAGCGACGACGAGCACCGTAGACACCAAGGTTCGCACTCCGAAGAGTGACCGACAACGATTCCCATCGATGGCCCTAGCATCTCCATATGTTGTTACCGCACACCGCGTGAACTTGATCCGACGTTAGTACGTAACTCAAAGACTTCCTTAAAGCCCGCCTCCACGCATTTGATGCTTTCCGAGAGTGGTGGAGTTATTAGTCGGTCATTTTCATGGATATTCTTAAGCCGACCAGCTTATTATCTTCGATCGTAAGTATTTTGAATTTCTAAGTATTCGTAATTTATTTTAGTTGAATTGATTGATTAATACTTATACATTCAATTGTTCTTATTGTAGATTTATCGATCCGTTTCACGACGAAATGTAGAAATGAGGTCGATCAAGGGCGATAATCGTATTGTCCACCATGAACAATGCAAACACGATTGATTGACACCGACTTCTATGTAAGTATTGATTTCCCAATAATTTACATTTATTTATTTATTGCTTTGCTCAATTCAATGTCCGATTAAATCATTTGAATGTCTCAATAGCGAATCCTTCAAGTTGGTCGGGAATCTTGTTCAAGCTTGGAAGGTGCCCGAGAGTATTATTTCCGATCAAGGCACGACGGAGTATCCACTATGACCGATTGGTCCAACATGCAACAGTGATTTTGTAATTCAATATCATGTTATATTTAAATTTTAATATATTTGTTTTAATAATTCATATATTTTGTAATAATTGTGTTATATAGTGATTATACCTATCCTTATCGATGGACACTACGCCGTCATTGTTATCGTAATGCTTGACCGGACGCTGATCTATATGATTCGATATATTGGAGATTAGAAGATCATGCGAAGAGAAAACGCGCCAGCAGATGGTCTCGATATTGCATTTATTTGGATTCGCCTCGACGAAGTCGATTATCGAGTTTCAACGATACGGCATATCGAAAAACCGTGCCACTTGAATTATCTATCCCACACCGCTAACCGTTCTCCCAAAAGACGGCGCCGCTAGGTCCATATGCATGCATGTATCGTTGAACGTAGATATCCGGATCGCCGAGTATTACTTGGGAATACTCACCATCCAAAGATATAGGAAAATTATAGTCGCTTCTATTTTTGAGTTGTGTGAAAACACTTAGATATGTAAATTTAAATGTGTAATATCTTAAATTTCAGTTTATTAATATTTGTAAATTAATAACTATTTAAGATTTTAAACTCCTATAGTTGCTTCTATTTTTATTTATTTAAACTCCTAACTATTTAAGATTTTAAAAATCATCGTAATTTAGTTCATGTTTTACACGATACATGATCACGTTTTGTACGATACGATACATTTCAAACTTCACATTTAGTACGTAAGGGAAATATCCAAGTAAACCTAGTATAGTCATCAACAAAATGTATGTAATACTTGAACCCTTCAATAGACGTGGTAGAACTTGGACCCCAAAGATCCGTATGCACTAATTGAAAGTGTGAAGAAGTTTTATTATTATTATTATTATTATTATTATTATTATTATTATAGCACAAGATATAAAGAAGAATAACAATAAAAGGTGCCGAATACAATATTTCGAAATATTAAAAAAAATACAACTTTAATTAATCGCTTATGCCTTCATTTATTCGATTTGGACATTTCCTTCGTATGTCCCGGTTCCTACAATGACCGCATTTCTTGGTGCTCATGCTCATCTTGTTAGACGATTCTCCCATATCGCTTGTAGGCACTCTTCTTGTAGACCTTTCACCACCGGATGGAATCCGACTTGTTCTAGGTCGCCCACTGCCTTGTCACAATAGGAGGCAATACATTCGCTGAGCTACCTCATTTGGAACCACCCACTCATTGTATTGAGGACATGATTCACCGCACCACCGTATGTCTCAATTAAAGTGTTGATCGTGTAGTATGATTCGACGAATTGTGGATGGATTCTCCGCACCGTCAATGAAAAGTATTAGTATGAGTTACATGAAAATAAAACGACGTAGTATTAGTATTAAAACTTCCTTAATGGCAGCAATTGCGTGTGAACACGCATCCCGCCTTGGTTAAATTCTCGACAATCACACGATTTTAGTTGAAGATCGACCGAAGTTCCTAACGCCGATCGCACCCTATATTTTGCATTTGTAGACCTCGTCGTAGAGTAACGACGACTTTTGGACACCGCCATCGAAGCTTTTTCATCGTTTCTCGCGCGAGATAGTTGTCCGACCCACGTGTCGCCGCTCGCCTATCGTTGAACCACTTCTCAATTACAAGTCCGATCGCTTCCAACATTGAGCATATTGGAAGACGCCCATAATAATCGAGAGTTAAATGACTCGCTGCATTCGATGTTAAGAAGCTAAACGGCTCACGGGGACTTTGAACGGGCCCATTTTTCCGGTCCTACACGAGCGCCAGGTATGCTTTATCATTTATGCTTTCGATAGCGCATATAGCACGCTGGTATTGTCTCGGCTCGATGCATAAGCAGCTTCTGAACATTTCCACCACAAGCATCGCCACGAAACTGCTTGATCTTGTTCAAGAAGTGGTAGAAGCATAAGGCGTGACGAGCTTGTGGAAATACTCTCTCGATGGCGTAGCTATGGACACGCAGCGTCCGAGACAATTAAGAGTTTTCCAAGATTTCCAAATACCCGCTGGATGCGTGAGATAAACCATGACCAAGATTCATCATTCTCAATTGCCCAACACCATACGCCAACGGAACACTTGCTCATTGGCATCCTTCACATCGCAACAAATAAAATTCCCTTATTCTTTCCCTCGAGGCGAGTACCATCTACGACGATCACCGGTCTCAAACAAAAATAGAAGGGCAATAGATGCAGCGAGAGCAACGAATGATGCCGGAATCGACCATCACCATCGACCTCATAATCGTAAATGTACCGATTCGTCTGCGTCAACATCTCGCAGATAACTCGGCAAAGATTTGAATGACCGATCATGCCGACCGTGATATCAACTCAATCGCTGATGTCGGGTCAGCAACGCCACATCATAACTGATGCGGATACCAAAATCATGTTTCAACTCACCATAATTGATTTAGTTTCATGATTTCACCACAGCGATTTTTCGAGCATAATACGCGCAACTATCTTCGAACGAACCTTCAATGGTCCAACACAACCCAAATCACGGTGGCATTTGTGTTCGATATAAACTTATAAACTTTCCAAATATTACCTCGCTGGCAGCTCGAACTCAAAATTACACCTCTCGTAGTGCTTGCATTTAAATGTCGACCGTGTTGTATCCGAACGACCAACAACGATTCCGCCGCCTCCATACGCCACACACCAACAAAGAAGATAGAGGTCATCTTTGCTATAGTAATATGAATTACTACTCAATTCTCCATCCCTTGTCGGTCCATTTCACTAGCAACAAGTGAGGTCATAGCTGCTGAGCGGAATGACCTAACTAACCGCTTAGTTAGTTCTTCAAAGATCGGTGGGTTGACATCTTCGGATAGGTGCTGGATTAATCAAAGATAATAGTTTGGGAAGTCCTCCTTCTTCGAATCCATCCCGCAAAATCAATAAACGATTATTTAAAATTGATTGTTCGGATGGTCGCTTGAGGCATCTCGAGTCGGTCTCTTCGAGATCTTCGGTCTCGTGTACATATTCTTCTTCTTCGCCTTCTCCATCAACATCATCATTCGAATAGAGTTGTTGGCCTTGTTGTCTCCGTAGCGTGCCTTTGGGATTCGTAAAACCAATCACCGTAAAGCATACTTGGAACATTTTGTGAATATTCTTCTTGCAAATGATTGGGCTCTCCGGTTTGATCCACTCGCAATATTTGTAGTGTTGTGAACTACATAAACGCGGATATTTTGCGATATGCACAATCGAGCAACAGCTTCATCATCGGTTAACAATGATTTTATTATCCCACCATATCGAGATGTGGATAAATAAAATAATTGATAATCCGTGCTCAATTCATTGGCCCGCAATACGTGATTGATATAGTATATGAGGTCGCAAAGAAAACGATCCGAATTTGGGCAATTTGTTGATACCGCCAATATACGCATAATCACTATCAAACTCTCCACCATAATTCACAAGAATGAATTTCCAATTGTCCATCTACATAAAGAAAGAATAAATAAAATATTAAAACAAAATTCCCAATCAAAATATACGTACATGTAAATATAGTATATTATTCTTTGGGGTTGTCAAGCTAATTACCTTTGATATTGGAAAATGATTGAATTCTCCGTGTTTTTCCTTCAAATACCGCTCAACTTCAATAGAAAATTTTGGAAAATGAAGATATGAGACGTGAATGAATGAATGAATGAATGAATTCACAAATTTTATGAAGGTAAACAACAACAAATAATGGATGTCTCAGTATCATTCACGTGAAATTACCGTAGCTACAATGAATTCGCATCATTATTGTACAAATTTCATCAGAACAACAAGAAAATCGCACCTATTATCGTACTAAATTCGCACCTATTATATCGCTTCACGTGAATAAATTGAATGCTACAATAATTTGAGAGAAAATTCAAAGCACTTATCGAGGCAATAAAATTAAAAAACCGATCGAACCGATCGATTCCGTCGCATCGATCGGATTCCGTTCGCTTCTTCGGCCGCATCGGTCGGATTTCGGTTTTTTCATCGAATCCGACCGAGCTCCCAATAGGAGATTTCCATTTTTAATCCGCCGTTATTTTACACTAAAACAAAGTCACCTTATGAGGGTATATTTGTCCATACAATATAAACCTACCGATTTTGTATGTTTTATCCCATTGGTATATATGCATATCTCTTATGAGATCCGTATATACGCATATACCATATCAACATTGATAAAAGACTTATCCCTATCCAAATAAGCTATACATAAATTTTCCCCCATTATATACTTGTGTTTCAAGAGTTATGTGTAGTAAAGGTTTGAAGCTTTTAATATTAAATGATGATGATGATGATGATGATGATGATGGGCAATGTGGTTCTACAGTCAATGTTTTTTTTTTTTTTGCTATTATGGGAAACCCGCAGCCGCCACCTTATGCCACAGACTGGTAAACCCCATGTTCCTGTGCAATAGCCTGCAAACCACACAGGACAGGTAAACCACACTTGGAAAACCAGATGTGACAGACTCAAACTCATAGAAGCGTTTGATGGGATTCGAACCTGTGACCTCTCGACCACATGAATCCACCTTAACCATTGAACTGTCCCTATGAGACTCTACAATCAATGTTGTATATATAAAGAAGTGTTTCAAAACGATAATACAAATTTATGTTATTTTTAGCTTTTTAATTTGATACCATGATATTGTTATACTCCATTAGCTTCACTCTTTTGAATTGTATATTAACATTAATTAATTTGTTATGTAGACAATAATATTGATAAATGTTCGTCTCGTGCATCGCACATGTGAAAAACTAGTTTATATTAGAAGTTTTTCAATCATAAGTAAGAGTGCACAATCTTCAAAGAAAAAGCAAAGGAGATTTGTGTCTTCGTCTATCGTAGATAGGTTAGCCTATAAATACTTCTTACTAGTCTCTTCAAGCTATAGAAATATTTATTACTAATCTCTTCCGGCTATAGAAATATCCAAGCAGTGATTCCTCTCTATATAAGAGCGAGGTGTAGGGATGAGTAAAAAATTCGAAAATCGAATATCCGATCTGAATCAAATCAAAATATAAAATTCTGTTCGGATTTTTTGGATTTTCAGATCGAATTGAAATTTTTCAAAATTTCGAATTTTCGGATCGGATCATATTGGATTTTTTTAATCCGAAAAAATCTAAAAATTCGAATAATATATAATTTATATATAAAAATAATATTTTATTTAAACATTTTTCAATTTAATATAAATATATATATATATATAATTTAAAATAAATATATATAAGAATTAACAAAATTGGTTTTGATTTTCGGTTTTTCATAATTTTGATTTTTTGTTCAGTTCAATTTTTAATAAAAATTCGATTTTCGATATTCGTTCGATTTTCTCTCTCAAAATTCGGATTTTCAGATCGATTCGGATTAGATAAAAATCCGAACCGAAATCCGAATGCTCACCCCTAACGAGGTGTAGGGATTAATCCCTTTCATCCCCCTTCCAGCATACATTGTATGAGAGATCAATCATATTTGGAACATCATGTCTGATGAGATTCGAACTTCAAACATTTAATCTTAAGAATACCTGTTCCACCACTATATTATCTCAAATAGACAAGTTGCCCAATCCTTAATAACACGGTGTGCATTTAGAGCATAGTTATTTGAAATGCATGCACTAATATATATATAGAGAGAGAGAGAGAGGAGGGATCAAATAGTATCCGAGTCCCAAATAGTATATATTACTCAATCTCATCCATTCATCATATTAATCGTGTGGACTGAGATTGGCGTCTAATTTTTAAAAGTTTTACACGTTAATTTGTGGTAGTAAGGGTAGATTAGTAATTTAATTTGTTATGTGATTTCGAAAATAAATCATACATATAGTTGAACTGAACTATGCATTCAAACGAACACAAAAATGCATTCACTTGAACACAAACATGCATATGAGTTTCAATTTTAATGCATACTGGAAACGCACTTCCACTGGGCCAGGCGCACTCAGCCCCGTCAAGACGCGATTTAGTACCCGTCACAGACACCTGGGCGTTCATCAAGACGCACCCATTTTCTATTGGTGCGATGTTATGTTGTTTTAAATGCAGATTTAGTTGTTTTAAATGCAGTATGTTATTTCATATGCATTATTTATGTTTTGTTGTGTCTCTTCCCAAACCTATCACGACGCAAGCACTCAAATCGCCTCTACCTAGCTTCAAGACACTCGTCCTACCCAATATCAAGGCACCCAATACCAGACCAATACGGTTGATGCGATGCATTGTCATGTTATTTTGAATGCGTGTCATGTTATTAAGAATGCAGTACCAAACCCAAATACCAGATACCCAATGCTCGCAGACTCTACCCAAAGATCAAGGGCACCCAATCACCGACACCTTCCCATTTTGCCTCGAGCGAAAATGAGCTTTCATGTGTCAAATTTGATGCATCCACGATTCAAATGTGTGATCTAGATTGAGTATTACATATTATCTGGGGACCGTACCCGATCCTCAGATAGTATATTATATTGGATTAGTATCCATTATCTTTACCCAACAACTGATGTTATATTATATTGGAGTAGTATCCATTATCTTTATGTTATTCAAATAGATATAGAGACTACTGGCGATAAAATGCTATTCAAAGATATGGAGATATATTTTTTTCTTTTAGTTCACATAACTAAACTAAGTTTCAATTGAGATTTTGTGATAATGTTTAGCTAACTGAAGAAAATGTGAGTTTTGTCAACAGATGGATGGCTCATTGACGTCAGATAACTAATAATTTACTTCGCCATTACTAAATTTTACAAGTTCAGAAAGTCAAGTTGTGGAGAATAATCAATTTAAATAAAAAACAAACAAAAAAATAAAATTAACTTTTCTTTTCTTTTTTCAATTAATACAGAAATTTTAAAGACTGCGTCACGGTGGACTCGAACCCGAGACCTTTGGCCTCGGGCATTAACCACTCTACTACCACACACATACACACACACACACACACAAAATTAACTTTTCTTTTTTTGGGTCATTACATATAGAAATTTTAAAGGCCCCGTCACGGTGGATTCGAACCCGAGACCTTTGGCCTCAGGCATTAACCACTCTACCAATAGGCCAACACGCGCGCACACACACACACAAAAATAACTTTTCATTGTGGGTGAGTGTAATGCGGCATCCTAAAATGCAACTTCACCATCATGTCAAAAATTACAACCCATCAAATTCTACGAACACATCTCTACATCGATGAACTCATAAAACCATTTATGGGTTTCATTGATATACACAATATTGTTATATATTTATTTTTTTCATACATCGTGTTTATTTTTAATATTAATTTGTGTATTTAATTTAATTTTTAATTTAGTAAATTAATAACTGATAAATTTTATATAAATAGAAAAATATTATTTAAATGACTTTACATTAACTTAAACAAGGTATATCATACAAAGACAACATTACAATAATAAAATTAATTCATTCTTCAACTACTTGTATTCGTAACTTGTCCAGATCTATACTTGAGATCCAAAGTATCAAACTTGGTGTCTATCTTTCAATTTTTTAGATTTTTTTAATCTTTTTTTCTTCATATAATTTTATATGCTTTAGTTTAATTTTGTAACTATTAAATAGTTTATTCCACCCATGCCAATTAGTGTATATAATTATTTTCTTATTAGTTAATAATTCATTATTAGAATTGATAAATCTAAAGTTAAGGTATATATTTTTAAAAATTTTAAGATAAAAGTTAAATATGATGTTTGATATTTTAATAAATTTTATTTTTATAAAAAATATGATTAAAATAATAAATATAATAATTTCAGTCGATGTCTGCCTACTAGTGCAACTATTTTGGTGACAAGTACTGCAAAATAAGAAATGCGTAAGAACCGTGTCTCAAAAGAAGTAACATTACCCATTTACCTTAGAACTAGTTTAGCCAATAAGTATTTTTACGTATTCTTACAAATTGAATATTTATTAGGGAAAAATCTATAAACTCGTATAATAATATTTTATTAATATAAATTAAATTAATAAAATATTATTATATGAAAATATGAATATAATACATCTACATATTTTATAAAAAATATTCAATTTCTAAGATGTAACTTATGAGAGAAAGAGAGGGAGAGAGAGAGAGATGACGTGTGTGGAAGCGGGAAAGTAGGAACAGCAGTTGGGGTGAGTGAGCGTTGGAAACGTCCAATCTAAAAAACTGAATAGGGTTTTGAAGAGATAGGCAAGGCAATGTCACCTCCTCGCTTCTGTACACCCAACCCCACCATTTTTGTAGCGCGAAATTTCCGGGCGTATTCACCTCTACTAGGACCCCCTTCCTCCACCTATTACCCCACATTCTTTTCTTTCTTTTTTGAGAAAAACTAAAATAACAAAATATGATTAATTGTGGTGGTCCTGATCAATTGGGATTCTAATTAAATTAATCTCAATCGATCGAGATCGTAATAATTTCATATAATTTATCACATATTATTATTCAAAGCTTAATGCAATGTAGATAAATGATTTTGTTCAAAGATTTTACTCCTGTACCCAATTTTTAAATAAAATTAAGTAAATAATAGAGTATTGTTTAAATTACATCACAATGTTAGAAAATAAAAGTTAAACACAATCACCATCATAAGTTTATCTTATATTCTTCATTTCAAATCGCATAATAATTTCATTGGTAGCATTAATCTAACATATCATTTTCAATGTATTTAAATTAAGGTCATTCAATAGTTTGCTTCAACACTTATATTTCTAAAATAATAATCATATATTCAATTGATCTATATTTTGATTGTTTTATCATCAACAAGTTTTTTAGATGCTTAAAATAAGAATTTAAATAACTTAGATGCCTTCAGTTGATTGTTGTTATAATAATTTATCATAAAAATTTTAGAAATTAGATTGATCATATTAGTTCACATATAAACCGCTATATTTTTTGCATACATTTTTATTTTATCAACATAATACAAATAATAGAAAAAAAGAAAAGAAAAGAAAGAGCCCAAAATAAAGAGACAAGAGAATATAATTAAATTACAGGAAAAAAAAAATGAAAAATAAAAGAGAAGAGACGAAAAGGAAAAATGAAAAAAGAAAAAGAGAAGGGAATGAAAAGGAAAAAAGAAAAAGAGAATGGAACGAAAAGGAGAAAGGGAGACAGAGGTGGAAAAATGAAAAAAGAAAAAGAGAAGGGAAAGAAAAGGAAAAAGGAAAAAAGAGAAAAGAAAAAGAGAATGGAACGAAAAGGAGAAAGGGAGACAGAGGTGGGGTTCGAACCCACGTCTTCAACATAAGGGGTTAGAACCTCAACCATCTGCACTACATTGAATATATGTTTGATTACTAAATATATAATACTAATACTCAAAAATACTGGGGGGCCCAGGCCTCAACGTGGCTCCGCCACTGAATGTAGAGACTGTAACATCAAACTTACACACTTCTCTCTCTCATTCATTTTAAATTAAAAATATCAAAAGTATTTTATAGAGAGATATACAGTTTGGATGTCTAGAAATATTAGAAATTATTTGTAGTACTATATTTGCCTACTTTTGAATTATTATTGTTAAAGCGGAATTTTATTTTAATGAATCAAATAATTTTAGGATTGAGAGAATATTTTGGCCGTACTTCATATTTGAGCATTTATCTGTAAATTGGTAACAGTCTTAATTAATGTAAGTCCACATATTATCTGAGACTATGGATATCAATGTATTGATTTTATTCGGATCAAAACTAATAAATAAGAAGGCTTCAAGAGCCCCGGATCCGAAAGGTCTAACCAAAATTGGAACCGAAATCGTTGCTTTATAATTTAATGGGCTATGAGTAATTTCAGATCGATATGAATAAAATTAGTTCATTGACAAACATATTTAAACTTAGGCTTGTCAATAAACGGGTTTTAATCGGATCAAAACCAAATTCGGATCGGACCGAACCATCAAACTATGCATCTAAACTGTCCGGGTCTAAAACAATACTGAATCTAATCGAATCGTAACCATCGCTTTAAAATTTAATTTTAATTGTTCATAAAATCAATCTATTGACATCGCTATATCAGACAAGTCAATGAACAAAACTTACTTAAATAGCTGACGGTTGATTTTCCATTCAGAACTTATTATTTTTATGAGGGCACCTTCACATGTAAAGTAATCATCCCCATCATTTGTCAGTAATTGTTCGCCAAGTACTTAAGATTAAGATAATTTTAGTCACAGTAATATTGCTGATATACTAGAACTGGAGTTGGTAAAAAAATTCTAATACATGTATGATTCCTGAATAGCCTGTTCTAGATTCCAGGGGAAAATATAATCTTTTTGTCTCAATTAATGTTTAAAAAATTATGAGATTCCTCTAGATATCTTCGTTTCTCGACTCTAAAATAGTGGCCTTCAATACGGTTTAGATCTATCGTCTCGAGAGAAAGAAAAAGGTTTATAATTGAACTTAATTATAAGCCAGCCTAATTTGGAAATAACATAGACCCAACCTCGTCCTTATATATATATATATATATATGCGCTTTACCTCAATGGCTCAATATATTTGTTTTCTTGTACCGAGCTAGTTAGGGTTGAAGAACCGGTAATTGATAGGATTCGAATTTTTCCCCACCTCTTATATCCCTCCCCATCATAGAAAAGTTCGAGCATTTAAGAAAAATGGTTGGAAAATTAAACAACCTACAATGCTACTTTCACTTATCTTTACTTGCTTTTAGCTTTTCTCCCCATTCTCGAGTGACAAACAGTGTGTTGACAAGTAAATATGTATATTGATGCCAAGAAGTAATGGATGATTTTACGAAACGTATGATCATCCCAAGAATTGTCGAATTTCTAGAAAGTTTCAGATTTTATGAAAACCTAGTTTTTCTGTAACCGACGTTCGAAAGGACACATTGCTTTGCAATGATTGATGGCGGATTTCGGCAAATTTCATCGCTAGAGGTCAAATTTGCGCTTGTTTTTCTGAGTTATTTTGTAATTTTGATTTTGTTGGGCCTTTTTGGCATTTCTTGTATTTTCGGAGATTATGGTTAGTATTTAATTTCCGTTTGCTTCTTTTCGTTGGCAGCTTTTGACATTTTTAATAAATTGAGATTCATCTCTTTTCGTCAATTCTCGGTATTTCTTTGGATAACGAGTTTTGATCTTGTTTTTCCTGTTCCACGCACGCAAGTTGCATCATATATTGTACACCCTTATTACTTGAAAAAAAAGCCATAAAATTTAGGGTTATTGACATATAAATACACGAACACATGAACTTTAAAAAAAGTATATAAGATTCAATACTTATCGTTCCCTGGTCCCTCTCTCTCTCTTCTCTCAAGTTCGATTTTAATTATACATCGCCTAACCGATGAGCAACCCTACCTCAACTCTATAAAAATTAATTTCCTCGAAGAATGCAAGTTACAATTTCCTTCTATCAACTGCATGCACTATTTCTATGTCAACTCTTTTGAACGCCCAGAAAACCAAAAAACCGAAAACAAAAATGGACTCTTGTGTTTTGTATTCTTTTACTTTGTTTGCAATAATTTCATTTACATTTATCACTTTGATTTTTTTTATTTTATATTTTTGAAGTTACTAAATGAATAAGATGAATTTCGGATCGATGTCCACTTATGGTGATTGTAATGCTAACTTTATCAAACCTGTGAATCTGGATATTTGTGTTTAAGCCACCAAAATTAAAGCTGATTGAGATGGGTTCACAAGACCAGCTCTTGATTTCAAAAGATAACTTCATGGATGGAGCTTATGTTGAAGTAGATTTTCTGGCATCGAAAAGTTCCAATTAAAGCTTGAGATGCCAAAGTTGTTGAAAATCGCGTGCATATATATATAATATTATATATGTGGTCAAGTTTCCGTGAAGTTTTTGACCAAGATTTTGAGTGACGAACGCTTAATTTGTGAAATTAAACGGCATAGGATCGATCTACGCCCGAGTAGATGATCGTGGTGTATTCACATTCTCAAACCGATTTCCGTGAGTGAGAAATAATGGATCAAAGTTGGTCACTTAAACATGGAGTTATGTGATTAATGGGATAAGCATGGATTAATTAATCCTTATCCCACATTGATTAATGTACCTTCATTAATTGTCTATATAAGTGGGTCATTGAACACTTAGTATAATTATGTGCACATGTGACGGGTCGAAAGCCCACGCACACACATCGCGCTGCCGCCGCCGCCCGCCCGCCCGGTGCGGCGCCCGCGGCCGCCGCCGCCCGCCGCCCGCCGCTTCGCCAAGGCCTGCCCGCCCGCCCGCCCGCCCGCCCGCGGTCCGTGGTCCGTGGTCCGTGGGATCGCGGATCGTGGATCGTGGATCGCGGATCGCGGCACCGGGTCTGGGTGGTCTTTGGGCCCGCTCGGGCTTGCTTCGGGCCCGGTTCCGCGGCCCATTGTCCTTATATTTTGGATCAACGCTTGATCGAGCCCAAGATGAAGCCGGTCCGGTGCCCACCCGTAGCCCAACCGCTGGGCTCGCAGGCGATGGAGTCGGGTCCGAGGCTCAACTCGTGTGGCCCAACCGCTGGGCCCGCTGCACTTCAAGAGACGCCCGGATACGCCCAACGAACCCGACGCACGCTGTCCGTCCGATTCGCCGAATCGCTTAACGCCCGACATGATGGCTCGCGAAACGTGCCCACGTTGTCTCCGTAAACCGCCACAGCACTCAATAGGACATAATCTCCGTAACACCCGACATCAATGCGGTGTCGACTCCAAGATGCTCCCTACGAGTGACGACGCCTATAAATAGGGACATGTCTCCCCAAAGATAAGTAACCCATCGCTAACTGCATTCCAAAGATTCCAAAGCACTCCCCGATACATAGCTAGTGTCCAAGCTTTGTCCTCGCTCATTCCAGTCACGGAGCTCGCTGGTCCGCGGTCGCCACCCACCTAGACGCTGCTTTATCTTGGAGACGATACGCCGTAACCGAGAGCACTACCGGGCGATCTCGCCTTATGGAAAGAGGCCTCGACTCGGCATTAGAATACGGTTAATCGATTTTATTCTGCTTTCTAGTTTCAAATTTATCATTAGTTTTGATCTTTCTACCTTCTGCTTCACGCTGTAATACGCCCGCAAGTTCTGCATCGCTTTTGTACACCTTTTTCCAACAATCGCAAGACGAGATATTACTTGCCACGAAGGAGTTAGACTCTAAATAAACCTAAACTTTCAAACCTAAACCTTGCTTGAGATGTCGACTGCTCCACCGACCGCTCTCCGCTCGCCGCCGCCGCCGCCGCCACCTGCCGCCGCGCCGCCACGCCTCGCCGCCGCCACCGCACAACGGCTTCGTCATGTTTGGTTCGATGCCTCGGTCAACCATGGGACCTTTCGGGTCGATCGCTGGTTCCACTTTTAGTGGTTCAACAATTGGTTCCACTTTTAGTGGTTCCTTCGTTCGACGATCGCACTTTTCGGGTCGATCGCTGATCCACGGGATCTAACACCGTGGTTCTCATTCGAAGTTCCATGTTTCAAAGACACTTCAAGCGGTGCCGTGGATCCGGCCATGGATCGATCTCGCTACTGCTCATACCGCAGGACGATGCCGCTCACGAAAGTCGCCAAGTTTGGAGGATCCGACTTCAAGAGATGGCAGCAAAAGATGCTGTTTCACCACGACGCTGGGCTTCGCCAACTTCGTGGAAGATGAGCCCGCCGCCCGGGTCAAGTGACGGACTTTCACGTCCGAGCAAAGATATGACAATCAAGACCGCGATCACCTTTGTAAAAATTTTATACTGTAGTTTAGAAGATAGCAGTATAGTGTTTATGTCGTTGTAACGACATCCAAAAGTATGGGATGCGCTAGAAAAGAAGTACCGTAGTGATGATGCAGTACAAAAGAAGTTCATTGTAGCCAAATATTTCGACTACAAGATGGTCGATTCCCGACCGATCACGGACCAAGTGCAAGAGTTTCAACTCATTGTGCACGAGGTTCAAGTCGGCGGCACAATCGCTTTGGACGGTTTTGTCGCCGCCACAAAGGATTGAGAAGCTACCCCTGGTGGAGAGACTTCAAGGTCTACCTTAAGCAAGCGAAAGGATACGACACTTGAAGATTCGATCGCCGATCGCGATCGAGTCCGACGTGAAGAAGCTAGAACTAAAAGGGAAAGGCTTGATCGATGCTAGAGCCAACTCGCCGGAGAGAGGCGGTCCTCCAACAAACGTGTTCGCCCCAATGTCAAAGATAAAGGCAAAGGAAGGTGGTCGCCCGTGAAGTTCGACGGGATCATATAATTGTGGCAAGCATGGCCACACGAGTAAGGACCGCCGTCACCAAGAAGCTAAGGCTAAGTTACCAACGTTGTCGGAAGGACTTCACAAATGGGACAAGGATGACTTCGCTGCTGGGTGACCGAAGTCAACCACGCCGAGAATCAAGGTGGATGGTTCATCGACACCGGCGCAATCGCGCACGCCCTGCGCCGAAAAGATGCGCTTTCTCCACCTACAAGCCTGCTGAGGGCGAAGCTCAACATGGGAACCAAGTCATCCGAGGTTGCCGGAGTTGGTGATGTGGTGCTCAAGATGACGTCCGCATTGAGATCACATCAAGGATGTGCGATGTCCCGCATATTCGCAAGAACTTAGTGTCGCCTCATTCTAGTTAATAAAGGTTTTAGACTAGTTTTGAGTCGACAAGTTTGTCTCGACTAAGTTTGGAAAGTTTCTGGCAGAGGTTATCTCACCGGGTCTTTTTCAAACTAAATGTAATGGCCGTATACTGTACCCAAAATTATGATGAATGAAAAGATCTACTTCCTCTTACTGACCGAGTGTTTCGATTTATGGCATTGTAGATTAGGACATGTTAATCTAAATGCAATAAAAGATTAGTAAATTTAGATTTACTAAAGTTAAATGAAGTCAATACACAAACGAAATGCGAGGTTTGTGGAAGCCAAATGGCTAAGTTACCGCTTCATCTTAGAACGAAGCACTAAGCCTCTAGAACTTATTCATACCGATGTATGTGATTTAAAGTTTGTACAAACTAGAGGTGGTAAAAAGTACTTCATCACGCTTATTGATGATTGTACAAGATATCATATCTTTACCTTCTAAGAAGTAAAGACGGCGCTATCAAGCTTTTAAAACTTCAAGAACGAAGCCGAGAATCAACTAAGTCGTCGAATTAAGACTGCTCAAGTGATAGAGGGAGAATATGTAGTCCGCTTGAGGCATTATGCAACGAAAGTGGTATAATACATCAAACCACAGCCCTTATTCACCTCACCTAACGGCGCTGTCGAACGAAAATCGAACACTTAAGGAGATGATGAATGCTTTGTTGATTAGTTCTGGTCGCCCTGAACTTGTGGGAAGTCGCTTGACACCAACTACATACCGAACAAGATTCCACCAAGGGTAAGGATGTCACCTCACGAGTTGTGGAAAGAAGAAAGCCATCGCACAAATATCTCAAAGCGCTGGTGTTTCATGGCGGTTGAGGTGCTCTTCCAAACAAGTTACAATTGACCTAAAACAATGATCAGATCTTTATCTGGTATGCACCAACAAAGAAGTACTTATCGCTTTCGATCCACGTGTCGAGGTACCGATATGACCTGGGGACGACGATCAATCAAGGAATGCTATATTCTTTGAAAGTGTTTATCCTCAGAAAGACAAGGATAAAATGAAGCTAGTTCTAGCAATAGAGCCGATGGTGAAGCTTCGAGTTCTAAACCTTCGATAAGAACCGATATCGCATAAGCGATCGAGGTCCGATCCGCAGGGTCGAACCGAGACGTGGCGTGAGAGTCGAACGCCAAAGGATTTTGGTCCCGACTATATTATGCTCATGTCGGACGAAGAACCAACTTCAATCAAAGTAGCCTATGCTCGGTCGACGGGATGCTCGCGCGAGAGGTCGCTCAAAGCTTAAATTGATTCCATTCGCAAAACCACACTGGTGTTGGTTGATTTGCCGTAAGGTTGTAAGCCCTTAGGATGCAAATGGATCCTTAAAAGAAAGTACAAGCGACGGATCAATTGAAAAGTATAAGGCCCGCTTGGTTGTCAAAGGGTTTAAACAAAGAGAGGGATACGATTTCTTCGATACCTATTCACCGTGACGAGGATTACGCCTATTAGGTGCTTCGCAATTGCCGCCAGACAATCTCGAGATTCATCAAATGGACGTTAAGACCGCATTTTTGAATGGTGACCTCGAGGATGAGGTATATATAGAGCAACCCGGCGGTTTGTAGTACCGGTCAAGAGGGCAAGGTATGCAAACTCGTGAAGTCTCTATATGGTTTGAAACAAGCAGTAATGGCACTTGAAATTTGACAATGTAATGTTGGCAAATGGTTTCAAGATCAATGAGTGTGATAAATGTGTTCACGCTAAGAACACCGATAATGGTTATGTTATAGTGTGTCCGTATGTAGATGATATGTTGATCATGGTAGCAATACTCAAGTCATTAATGACACAAAGCGATGTTAAATAGAAATTTTGACATGAAGGACATGGGTTTAGCTGATGTGATTCTCGAATCAAGATTCTAAGAAGATCGACGAATTGTTTCGACACAATCTCACCACGCTGAGAAAGTGCTTAAGAAATTCAACGCGCTTGATAGTTTGCCCGCTAAGACCCCATTAGAGCTCAATGTTCACTGAGTAAGAACAGGGTGAACCCGCTGCAAGAAGACTATGCTAAGGTCATCGGTGTTTGATGTATCTTACAAATTGCACCCGACCCGACATAGCTTGCGCCGGAACAAATTGAGTCGTTACACGAGCAATCCAAGCAAGGAGCATTGAAGGCTTTAGTGAGAGTTTTGAGGTACCAAGTATACCAAAATCATGGGTCGATTTCACGAGATATCCCCCACTTGAAGGGCACCGTGATGCCAATCGATATCCGACACGAAAGATTCACTTTCATGTTGGGTACGTGTTCACGATCGTGAGGTGCCGCTTTGAGATCCACGAAACAGACGTATAGCCCGATCCACCATGGAATCGTAATTCATAGCTTGATAAAGTCATGGCGGAAGTTCGAGTGGTCTGCAATTTTTGGAAGATATTCCATGTTGGTCTAAACCCGCGCCACCAAAGGATGATTCAACGTGATAGCCAAGCGCCTATCGGAAGGGCTAAAAGTGGTTTCAGATAATGGTAAGTCTCGACATATACGCCGCGACATAATACCGTGAGGCATTTGATCTCGTGGGTTATATCAATCGACTATGTCAAGTCAATAGATAATCCGCGCATCCGCTAACCAAAGGGTCGAACCGGATCAAATGATCAAGTTGCTAGAGGAATGGGACCAAAACCACATCTTAAGAACAATCATAGTGGTAACCCAACCATGATGACCTGAGATCCCAAGAACTTGGTTCAATGGGAGAACTAAGCTATATGAGTTCGTATAAACACTGTTAGTCTGCTCCCTAGAAAGCAAACGGGTGTCAAAAACTTGCCTAGTGGCGAGGTTGAGTCGCCGACTCAATGATTCCTAAGATACCTCGAGGAGGTCGAGTATGGCAAGATACTCAGAAAGAATCACCTATGTAAGCGAGTGGGGCCGCTCAAACAAAACAATTATGAATCCAAAGTGGATGTCCATGGCCAAATGGAATCAAACGTGAGAACGGATGAGGTTGAGGTGTTAAAGTGTTAATACCATTGTTTCAAAGGCACCGTGGGGAATAGTTCAAGGCATCGTGTCCACTAATCCGCCTGTACTGGCGGTACTAACTATGGAAGGTTCAAGGCCATAAACCACCGTCTAAATATTTTAACATCTCGAGGATCGAGTGTGGTCTCGCATCATGCATATGGCTATTTCCACTCATGTGGGGATTGTTGAAAATCGCGTGCATATATATATAATATTATATATGTGGTCAAGCTTTCCGTGAAGCTACTTTGACCAAGATTTTGAGGACGAACGCTTAATTTTGTGAAATTAAACGGCATAGGATCGATCTACGCCCGAGTAGATGATCGTGGTGTATTCACATTCTCAAACCGATTTCCAGGAGTGAGAAATAATGGATCAAAGTTGGTCACTTAAACACGGAGTTACGCGATTAATGGATAAGATGGATTAATTAATCCTTATCCCACATTGATTAATGTACCTTCATTAATTGTCTATATAAGTGGGTCATTGAACACTTAGTATAATTATGTGCACAAGTGATGGGTCGAAAGCCCACGCACAAGACACGCTGCGCCGCCGCCGCCCGCCCGGCCGGCTCCGGTGCCCGACGCCCGGCCGCCGCGCCGCCGCCCGCCGCGCCCGCCCGCCTGCCGCCCGCCCGCCCGCCCGCCCGCCCGTCCGTGGTCCGTGGATCGGATCGGATCGGATCGGATCTCGATCTCGATCTCGATCTCGGATCTCGATCTCGCAACCGGTCTGGGCGGTCTGGGCCGCTCTTCGGGCCTGCTCGCGGGCTTGCTTCGCGGGCCCGGTTCCGCGGCCCATTGTCCTTATATTTTGGATCAACGCTCGATCGAGCCCAGACGAAGCCGTCCGGTGCCCAATTGTAGCCCAACCGCTGGGCTCGCCAGGCGATGGAGTCGGTCCGAGCCCAACTCGCGTGGCCCAATCCGCTGGGCCTCGCCAGGCACTCAAGAGACGCCCGATACGCCCAACGAACCCGACGCACGCTGTCCGATTCGTCAGAACCGCCGGTAACGCCCGACATGATGGTTTCAAGGAAACGTGCCCACGTTGTCTCCGTAAACCGCCACAGACTCAATAGGGACATAACTCCGTAACACCCGACATCAATGCGGTGTCGACTCAAAGATGCTTCCCATGAGTGACGACGCCTATAAACAGGGACATGTCTCCTCAAAGATAAGTAACCTATCGCTAACTGCATTCCAAAGATTCCAAAGCACTCCTGCATACATAGCTAGTGTCCAAGCTTTGTCCTCGCTTCATTCCAGTCACGGAGTCGCTGGTCCGCGGTGTCGCCACCCACCAGACGCTGCTTTTTATCTTTGGAGACGATACGCCGTAACCGAGAGCACTACCGGGCGATCTCGCCTTATGGAAAGAGGCCTCCTCGACTCGGCATTAGAATACGGTTAATCGTATTTTATTCTGCTTTCTAGTTTCAAATTTATTGTTAGTTTTGATCTTTCTACCTTCTGTTTCACGTTGTAATACGCCCGGCAAGTTCTGTACTGTTTTTGTACACCTTTTTTCCAACAAAAGTAACTTGCTTATTCAAATAAGGGGAAATATTTAATTAAATTCTAAATTATTAGCGTTTTACAAGCATGTCCTAAATTGTCGATAATATCAAATAAAGGCATATTAGAAAAGCAACAAAAATGTCTCGGGAGTCAATTTTCCTGCCTCGAAATATTGACATGTATGGTCCGATGTCAACTTGCATTTGCGATTATTTTTAACAAGAGTTTGCCATGTCGCTTAGCCATGAAAAATATTTCTTTCTTTGCGAATAATTCGGGTCTTTGATTACAATAGTTCAAAATATTTTTCTGAAAAATTAATAAGTGTAGAATTTAAACGACATTTGTACACTACAAAATATAAATTAACAATGACGGAAAATTCGTCAGAAACCTCGTTCGATCCGTCGCTAAATGGATTAGCGACGGATTAGCGACTTTAATAAGGGGTCGCTGGAAACCCGTTGCTAAAACGCTTAGCGACGGAATTATGTCCGCCGCTAAAAATAGCGACGAACAATGACGGAAAAGTCGGGTCGCTAATCATGACCCAAGAACGGTCGTCGATATAAATACCGCCGCACGCGATGTTAATCCGTCGTGGTTAGCGACGGATTAACGACACAACTATTCCGTAGCTAAACGCTCGTCGCTAACTGTCATAATTAGCGACGGTATAAAGTCCGCCGCTAAATTTATAGTTTTTTTTCTATTGCGTAAAATATTCCGTCAGAACTGCCGTAGAGGCTGCCTCTATTCCGCCGCAAGTCCGCCGCAATTTACCGCTGGTTCGCTTATTTTACGTTGTTAATCCGCTCTAAACCGCCGCTAATCCGCCTTTAATCCGCCGCTAATCCGTCGCTATGTTTACGATTCTCACACTTCAATTTCAATTTTTTGATACCAAACCTGCTTTCAAACAACCAACCCAAACAAATATACAAACAACCAATTTCATCCAATTCAATCTATTCAATCCAACCAAACAAACCAATTCCAACCTCCAACCAATTCCATCCATACAATACAAACTATGAAACAAACCAATTCAATCCATATAATACAAACTATCGAAATAAACCAATTCAATCCAAACGGCGGCGATTTCAATCCAAACAAAACATTTCAATCCAAAATACAAGAATATCCAAACAATCCCATAAAAACAATTTAAATCATGCGATAAGTTAACAAATTCATAATACAACCCGAATATGACGAAAGGAGGGAAACGGAGCTCATATCACGAGGGGGGGAACGGAGTGGCCATGAAGCGCCTAGGCCTCCTCGCCGAAGCGCAAGACCGAGCTCGAATCGTTTCTGCACGCTATCTCGCCTCACCACCAGATTCGCCTCAGATGCCAGCGCTGCCGCTGTCACCGCTAATCGGGCCTCCAGATCCAATATCCGTTGTTGATAAGCGGGATCAGCAGCCGGGCACTCTCCACCGAACGAGACGACGCCGCCTCGCATGTATGCCCGTGATAGAGAACCACCCAAACATCCTATTCTTTTCTTTGAGGAGCTCCCAAGGACATTTTTGAGAATTTGAGTCCTATCTCGCTGCCTCATCACTCCCCCGATTGGCTCAACTGGGTCACCTGCTCTCAACCCGCCTGTAATATAATTTCATACAATTATTATTTAATTAAATGCTCGTTGTTGCGCTTAACGAATATACTTACCGCGATATCCGAGCTTTCCGTCAGATAGCTCCCGCCGCTTGGTGGCATGATACTTCGAATACATCCCATCGACATCTTCTACGCCCACTCCACGCCTCTTGCCTATAAATAAGTCAAACAAATTAAATAATTAATAAGTATCACGATTCTTAAATAAATTTACTATATCTAAAACTTCAAAGTATTTACAATCTCTCGTGATACCGAGTGCAGCGTGAGCCACCCCGATGCTTGACTATCCCAAGACTCGCGCCATCCGGCTCGGACATCCTGCTGTCGCGGGCCTTGCCGCCTTCTCGACGCCCGTCCGAGCTCAATATGCCTTCCAATTATCCCAATCTCGCCAGGGATAAATGGAGGTGGTCACGAGTCCTTCTTCGCTTGATCTTGTGAACAAGATCTTTATAGCGCTCGCGGCCTTTGCGCACCAAGAGGAATAGACCAGGCATCATCCATCGATCATCCCAATAAAAATGTTTCGCAAAAATATATGATTACAATATGCAAATTAAGGTCAAATCATAAATTACTCAGATAAACAACACGAACCTCGAATTGATCGAAATAAATCGCTTGAACTCTGGGGTACCAATTTCCAATTGAAGCCGCAGATTCATGAATCTACGGAATGACTCGTAATCACGCTGGCTATATCATTGCTCTGACACAAAATACTTCAATTTATAGGAAATAAAGACATCGAATGCTACAATTTATTTAAACCGAGACATACAAGAGATAACGCCATACCCATTCACAATGGCTATCTTCTTCATCCTCTCTAGATGGCACCCACCACCGCCGAGGGGCGGATCAGGAGAAAGGCTCCATGCCTTCTTCTAGGCTCAAGGGTGAAGCGCGACGGCGGTATGATCCCGAAAAGCCTCCTACGTGATGACATCTCGCAAACAAATGTAAAAATATCGTATTAAAATTCACAAATAATACATATCATAACGCTTTGTGTGCATACTAGAAAATAAAACGCTTTGTGCATACTAGTGACAATTATCGCCGCCTTCATCATAACGCTTTTGTGTGCATACTAAAAATGCTATAAATTCACAAATAATGCATATCATAATATTTTGTGTGCATACAAAAAATGCTATAAATTCAAACCCTATTCATCGTCGCCGCCATCATCATCATCCAATGTATGATTATCTTCCGACTGACAATTCAACTTCATCATCCTCATTATCGATGTCTCTTCAATGTCTATGAGTGTACCATCGATGAACTAGTGTCGTGTCCTCATCCACAACGACATTAGTAATCGAACCTAATGCATCCTCTCGAAAAGCGGAAGGTACTATCGATGCGTAACTCTCATCCAAACTTCCACATTAGATCGAGCTTTAATTTTGCATACTTCCCACCACTCTTTCTTAGATTGTTTTAAACTCGATATGCACAATAGTATACTGAATGGCTTGATTGGCGAGGATAAACGGTTCGAACTTGTTATATCTTCTCGTATGATTTATCAAACCAACTTGTACTCGGAATGAATTGATAACCCCAATCGTGAAGGATCAAACCACTGCATCTAAACAATGTTGTGGTCTTCGCTGGTAGCCCGTGATATTCCAACTCACAAACCTCTAATAATCGCCCATAAAATCGAGTTCTTCGTTGGTACCATAAGTTTCACCTTTAATGCACACTCCACTATTCATAGTTGATCTTTGTGACCCATGTTCTAATGTGTGAAATTTGTAACCATTTATATAATACCGGTACGCCTTAATTAGAGTCAAGGCCCTTTGGCAAGAGACAATATGAACGGATTCACAATGTTGTTAGTATGATTTTCGACCTATTATTAGTAAAAACGATTAGAATGACTAAACGCATATATTAAATATTTTCTACTAATAATCATCGTAACACTCACATATGCCTCAAACCAAAACGGAAGTCTCTTCAATCGACCTTTGAATATCGTAGCTAGAGATCGCTGGATTTGATCTTTTCACATCTTCGTGAATAAACTACATCAACATATATTTACGAGCCTAGTTAATAATAACAATAATAATAATAATGTGGAATGAATTTAAGAAAACTCGACACTTACGCCGTAAATGTCTCGCAACTTCAACACAGCTTGAGCAACACGATAAACGAGCAAAGATCATATTCTCTACTATCCAAATATCTCGCCGACATATTTCCAAAAGGTCCGCCATCTTGCTTGAAGATTTGAAGCATATCCGATAGTCTTCGTGCCTAATCTCCGCTGACCATGATGCAAATCAACTTCGCTCTACGTGATCATCAAAATAATACGAGCAAAATGTCGATGCTTCTTCTACTAAGTAAGCATTGCGATAGAACCCTCAACCCCGGCTTTATTTCGACGTTGTTCTTCAACTTACGTAAGTATCTACAAAATTTAGAACGTTGTTCTTCAATTTATATATATATATATATATATATATATATATATATGTGATAATGTACGAGCAAGACTTTCAAATGGATACATCCATCGGTATTGAACAGCCCTCGCAATACGGGCTTCATCACTAGATGAACCGAAGATGTTCCATGGAGTCAAGAAACTAGGGGAAAATGCGCCAAGCTCAGCATAAAATCACCGGAATATTTTCTCGAGCCCGCATGCATCATCGAGCCCTATGTTTCGAGAAGTTAAATCTTTGAAGAATAAAGATAATTACATATGCCTTTCCAAACATTGGGTATGTGTTCGCAAATGCAATCGGTAGAATTACCGATGAAAATGTGACACCATGACTCTTCATCCCAAACATCTTCGCTTTGTCATGTCTACACATCTACCCATGTTCAAACGCACTCCATCCGAAATCTTAAACCTCTTACCCACTCACATAAGACTTTTTTCTCACGATTGTCAAGTGTATAAGAAGCCTTTGGATATTTTCCTGCTGATTCATTCATCGTCAACTCGTCTCGTAGAAAAGATAAATTAAGTTCTTCTCTAGATTTGCTCGTATCTTTGTCTTCCTCGACATTCACGATCGTGTTGAAGACATTATCGAACACATTCTTCTCTATGTGCATGACATCCAAATTATGCCGAATCAAAAGAGAACTCCAAGAAGGTAGATCCCGTAAAATACTTTTCTTCCATCCAGCCCAAACCGCTGATATTCTCGCTATTTATTTCATCATCGCCAATCTCGTTACTTTGAGACTAGTCCCATACCCATAATTAGTGATGTAAGCTCATCTCCGATCGCGCTCGGTGGATCGTTAGTAATCACCGTGTTCTTTCTCAAACCTCTTCGATCCCTTCAAATGGGTGATTAGGAGCTAGAAATTTACGATGGTTATCAAACCATGACCGCTACCACTTTTAGCTAAAGTAAAAGCATCAGATACTCCATGCAAGGCGGACAAGCTAATCTTCCAATTGTATCCATCCGCATAAACATAGAGTATGCAGGAAGTCACTAATTGTCCAAAGTAATGCAGCGTGCATTTGAAAATTTCGCTCAACGATACATCATAAGTAAGAACGCCGTCATCCCACAAATCTATTAACTCGCTATCAATGGTCGCAAGAACACATCAATCTTCTCCTTCGATTACGCGTCCGCACTAAGATCGTAAGAAACATGTATTGCTCCTTCATACACAGCCACGGGGAAGATTATAAGGGTCAAGATAACGGGCCATGATGAATATTGCTTTCCGATCGATCGAATGGCTGAAAACCGCCGCTGAGAGTCCCAATCGCACGCTACTTAATTTCGATGCAAATAAGGAAACTTCGTGTTCAAATGTTTCCATGCAATTGAGTCTCGCGGATGACGATGACCCCATCATCGACCGACGATGCATGCCAACGATATTTTCCACAGTAGCATCGATGCATATAATCTCGTAGTCGAGAGTTAGAGGAAAATAATACATCTTTTTATATGCTACTTGTGCTTTCCGCCGACTTCCACCAACTCGAGTATTGCTCTTGAAACGAGGATGGTTACAAATTTGCACCACAATTCGTAATCTTCGCGCCAATAAATCATGCAATTAAATGGACAACAATCAATTTTGTGTACAGCAACCCCATGCCACGCAACAATCTCTTCGTCAGTCAGAAGTCATCAGCACGCAATTTCCATCCGATGCGACTCTTTCATCGCCTGATATTTGATCAAACCCTTCTCAAGAATGTTGTTCTCTCGCTTCCAACTCGTGTCGAGCCACAAATGATAATTGTGTATGATCCGAGCAACCCGCCACAAAGGTTTATCGGCAAAGATTCAACATATCGTAAAATTTTTTGCATCGAATTTGGCCCTCTTCGATCTCACAAATTGGAACTGTGGACCAAAAGATCCACTACCATCGTATGATACGATTTGGTCGACGGTTAACATCCGAATCCACAACATTGTGCCTACTTGTGGTTGTCTCTCCTCGAAATATCCATGTGTGATAATTTGAATAAATCCAAATTTTGATAAGTGAAATCGCACAAGATCTTTCTTCCGATAAGGTATATTCTTACACTTCTTACACTTGACACTGATTTTCTCTCCATCCGCGAATAAAAACCGAGCACTAGCGAATTCAATAAAACTTTCAAGTCCATCTCGAATTCAATATTTAATCCACCAACCGAACTAAACCTCTTATACATCCACTCACGATTGTCATTCATTCTTCAAGCTCCTAATTATAAATAATTAATTAAATATGTTCAACATAAGTTGTACAATATAAACTAATTATACACTCATAACTTAGGAATATGTTAATTCATCTATGAAGTAGTTTCTTGTGACGACATCCTCATACAAGGACATATATGGACCACACTCATTTAGAAAATATGATCACACTTAATTATTAAATAATTATGAAATATGAAATTTATTATGATGGATTACGACGCTTAAGGAAGAATAAGAGATGGGTTTGTTTTATTTAAAAATGGAGATGAGTTTGGGTTATTAATTCATAAAATTTCAAGACCCAAAATCCTTTCATCGCATATGAGTAAGAAAATTTATTTATTTCATGTTTATAATTATAAGGAAAATTGCGCTTAATATCCCAAATTATCGACCTTTTAATAAAAATATATCGAATTATTCACAATTACAATTAAATTTTTAAACTATCACAAAATGATAAAATGTCCCTAAATTCAAGTTTTTATTATTGAAAATATTAAAAATGAGCTAGTATTAAATGAACGCTGTTTGTCGCTTATAATATAAATTTATTTAATCCTAAAATATTGACTACTAGCTAGGTGGCAACTATACAAAGAATTGGTCAATATTTTATATGATGATAAACACTTATAAAACATTTTATTCATATAACAATTCTAACAAAATTTCTACAGAGTAAGTTTTATAAAATTAATCGCCATTTGATTCCCAATTCAACCAAACTCATCCAAATTTCACCAATTCATCACCATATGCATAATTTCACAAGCCCAAATCACAAGACTAACATTCAATGCATCATATATAATATTTTCACTATCAATTCAATATCATATATAATATTTTCACCATCGATTCAATACATCATATAATAATTTTAACTATCAATTCAACATATATAACAAATATATAACAAAATAAAAATAAAAAACAAACAAACCAACCCGGACGGACGACGGAGGGAGATCGGGCAACAAATGGCATGGCGAATGATGACAATGAGGGCGGCACGGACGATGGCAAGGCGGCAAGCACAAGGCGTGTAATGGTGGCGGCGGGGGTCAATGGGGTGTGGTGTGGGGTGGGGGATGGGTGGGGGGGGTGTGGCGTGGCGGTGGGGCAGCGGACATAAAGGGCGAAGGCGACAGCGGGCGGGCAGCAGGGGCGACGGGCGGCAGGGGGGGCGGGCGGCAGCTGGGTCGGGGTCGGGAGGGGTGCGACGCGATTATGGACAGGCGGCGGCAGGTGGTCGCACGGCACTAAGCAAGGGTCAAGGCCGATTTGGGGTTGGGAGGACGCGAATTTCGATATGAAATTGGGAAGAAAGCCCGCTTGTAATTAAACTTTTAGCGACGGATTAGCGACGGAATTATCCGTCGTTATATTTAAAACACCGTAACGACGGATTAACGACGGAATAATGCATTTAACGACGGAATAGTTTAACGACGGATAAATATCCGTCGTTAATTTACGCATATAATATAAAAAATCAAAATATTTTAATTTAACGACGGACTACAATCCGTCGTTAAATTAGCGATTACATTACGACGGATATTCCGTCGCTAAAATTTTTGGGAATAAAAAATTAAAATTAAAATTAACGACGGATTTTTTCCGTCGTTAAAATAAATTAAAAAACTAAGAAAAATCCGCTTATTTTACTTACTGATTAGCGACGGATTTTTATCCAATTTAAAAATAACAAAAAATTAAATTTAACGACGGATGGTGTCCGTCGTTAAATTTAACGACGAATAGCGACGGAAATGCCGTTGTTAATATTTCGCGAGAAATCCCCGCCATGTTACGCCTCGATCCGTCACGATCCGTCAGAAAAATTCCTTTTAATCCGCCTCTAATCCGTCACGATACACGACCCGCATTTCGCCGCCGCTAATCCGTCACGATCGGTCAGATTCTTGTAGTGGTACTTAAAATAATGTATTCTTCAACATTAATTTGGCCAAAGTTAGAGATGACAATAGATCGGGTACCTACTCACGAAAGCATTTATCAAACCCAAATCATTTAAAATTTATTTATATATACTCATCTCGAACCTGTCGCGGTTACTAGCTTTATTACTCATATATATATCACTACAAAAAAAACAGGCGTCGCTAATCATGTCGGATCCGTCGTTAGATTGGATTAGCGACGGAATAAAGGGGTCGCTGAAACCTGGTTGGCAATCTTTTAACGACGGATATACGTCCGTCGCTAATAATTAACGACGGATTAGCGACGGAATTTTCAGTCGCTAATCGACAACTTCCGAATGGTCGCTCGATATATAATCCGTCGTTAATATCGACGGATTAACGACGAACGACGCCGTAGTTAAAAACCGCCGCAAACTGGCGTTAATTCGACGACAACCGTCACGATCCGTCGTTATATAGCGACGACACGCCCGTCGTTAAAATTATGATTTTTTATTTCACGTAACCAATCCGCTGAAACGTCACCATCCGTCCGCTAAATGTTTATTTCACGAAACCGCTGTTGAAACATCGTCATCCGTCGCTAAATGTTCAAATCAGATAGAGATTCAATTTTATTTCGACGGCCGCTTACAACAAACAACAAACCTGCTTTCAAACAAACACAATCCAAACAAACCAATTTAAATGATAAACATTATCATTCTAAATCAAAGCGACACAATTAAAACCAAACAATTTCACGCCATAATATCAAACAAACCAAATAATTTAAATCATACGATAAGTTTACAAACAAAATGTTTTGTTTCTTCATAAATTCAAAATACAACCCAAATATGACGATGGTGGGGAAACGGAGTCGATATCACGAGGGGGGAAAACGGAGCTGGCCATGAAGTGCTCCGGGCTCCTCCTCCGAGCGCCCAGAATCGAGCCTCGAATCGTGTTTGAACGTCATCTCGCTCACCGAACTTGCAACCGGCTCAGAGTGCTCGCGCCGCCTGCAACCGACCAGATGCCTTGCGCCGCCGCCGCCGCCTATCAATTTGGCCTCAGATGCCGCGCCGCTGCCGCCGCCACTCAAACCGCCGCCGCCGCCTATCAATCGCCTCGTATGCCTCGCTACCGCCATCGCCGCCGCCTATCAATCTGCCTCAGATTGCTTGCGCCGCCTGCAACCGCCTCAGATGCTCGCGCCGCCGCCGCCGCTCGCCTATCAATCTGCCTCAGATTGCTCGCGCCGCCAGCAACCGCCCTCCATCTCCAATAGTTGATGATAAGCTATCGTAGAGTCAATCGCCGGATGAACTCCTTCAGGCAGCCTTTTGCAATTAAAATAAGGATAAATGAAATTTTGACATTATTTTACTATAAAATCAAGAATGGGTCTAGTCTCTTGACGAGGCATCGACACGAAGGTCCATTCTTTTGTTTCTCGTTTTTCTCTAGATTCTCGACTACACTGTATCGAACTCAAAGTTCCTTCGATTGAATGACAACACCAAACCATCTTCCTAGTATTCATTACATTTAGTTGTCATGTTCCTTCAATTTTGCTAAATAAGCATATAATGTGGATCATCCTCCTCACCGAAACAAAAATTGTAATGATAGTCTTATTATTGTATCTTAGCTTTTCATTCGACTTCGCCCTCTTCGCTCATCACATATTCTTGGTATATGACACGCAGTATTGCTTGTCCATGCCGTGAACAAGCAAGATTCTTTGATATTACCCGATTCATCGCAGGATAATGATTGTAATTACGAGCAAGATCAAACTCATCCTTACCGCTTGAACATGAAGTAAGGATGCTCGACCGCTTGAAAAGAAGTGAGGATGCTCTTAATGCCGCTCATAATCATAACCTTTATCCCGCGATGAATCGATAATATAAAAAATGCCGCTGACAACAACATGGACAAGGAGTACACGTGCCATCCGCCAAGAACATGTGATGAGCGTAAGAGACTTAAGTCGAATGAAAAGCTAAGATACAATAATGAAGACTATCATTACAATTTCTATTTCATATGGCGAAGGAGGATGATCCTCATTATATGCTTATCTTAGCAAAATTGAAGGAATATGACAACTCGTATGTAATGAATACGAGGAAGATGGTTTGAGTGTTGTCATTCAATACGAAGGAGCTTTGAGTTCGCATACGAGTGTAGTCAAGAATCTAGAGAAAAACGAGAAACAAAAGGATGGACCTTCAGACGATGCCTGCAAGTAGACTAGATCCATTCTTGATTTTATAGTAAAATAATGTCAAAATTTTCATTTTATCCTTATTTTGATTGCTATTTGATTTTTCTACGCAATAATTAGAAATGAAATGATCAAGATCAAGATCATGACATTTTTATCAAACACCACATATGCCTAATTATACATTTAATAACTCAAAACATCTTAATTCACGAAATGATGAATTTATCATCCCAATTCACATCCAAGCTAAACATATTCACATCCAAGGTTATCAATTTCGCAAACATTTTTATCAAACACCACATATGCAGACAGCAATTCACGAAATGATAAATTTATCATCCCAAATCACATCAAAGACAAGCATTTCACAAGCATATTAACATATTAACATAATCCTAGCATATTAACATATTAACTCAACACATCCTAGATATGTATAAACATATTAACATATTAACATAATCAACAAATCATATCCTAACATATTAACATAATCAACAAAACAAATATATATCAACAAAATCAAAATAAATTGAAATACAAATAAAAACTCGACTTCTCTCGGACGGACGGCGACGACGGGCAAGGACGATGGCTGGACATGGACGACGGCATGAATGCTGGATCGGCTGGGGTCACAGGGTGGGGGCACAGCCGAGCGGGGCGGGTCCACAAGGCAGGCACTACAATGACCACGCATGGCGGGGATGGCAAGGGCACGGGGATGGAATGGCATGGATTGGGGTCGGGGGAACTAGGCGCAGAGATATGAAATTGGGAAGAAATCTCGTCGATATAAAAATTTTAACGGCGGATTAACGACGGTCTAAATCTGTCGTTGTATTTAAAAGACTATAACGACGGAATAACGACGGTTTAAAGACATTAACGACGGACACTTATCCGTCGTTAAATTACATATAAAATTTAAAAATAAAAAAATCGTTAATATAACGACGGACACGTTTCCGTCGTTAAATTTACCGACAGTTGTACGACGGAACAGCCGTCGTTAATATTATTTGGAATAATTAAATTTCAAAATTAATATTAACGACGGATTAATTTCGGTCGTTAAATTAAATACATAAAAAAATTCGTTAATTTAACGACGGACAAAATCCGTCGCTAAAGTAAAACTGCAATAAATAAATAAATAAATTGTTAAGTTTAACGACGGAATTTTTCCTTTGTTAAATTTAACGACGCACTAGCGACCGGTATGACGTCGTTAACAGTCCGCGCGAGATATTCCCGCGTCCATACGTCGCTGATCCGTCGTTGATCCGTCGCTAAATAAATTTCTTTCTATTCCGTCGCTGATTCACGATCCGTATTTTGGCCGTCGCTGTTTTGCTGTATTTTTGTAGTGTATCTCAAACTCGTTATAGCGATGGTTACTAATTATCCATCTTACTCATTTAAATTTATAAAATATCTAAAATCAAATATGAGTTGTTATAATGATTGAAATTTCATCCCAGTAAAAAATCCAAAACTAAAAAAATAATATTAATAATCGAAATAATGAAAGATTAAAAATTAAATTTCAAGTATAAAAATAAAAATTATACAATTTAATTTTAATATATCAATATATCTAAAATAATATTTTGAATCGTCAAAACAAATATATAAATAATATTTTAATTTCTCACATCTTATGTAAACCTTAATAAGAAAAGTTACCATTTTTCATCTTTACGTAACTTTTATTGAGTTTAATAATTTCAAGGAGCCTATTTTTTTAAATAATGTGTCATTGACCTTCAAAAAAGAAATTGAATATTACTAAAAAATTCCAAATAATAATTTATATTTGCATAACTTTTATTGAGTTTAACACATTATTTTATACAAAAAATGTCTTATTTTTTTGTTTTTGTTTTTAGTTTGTATATATTGTTATATCTAACTATATAAAAAATAATTAGAAAAAAATATTTGAATTAACTTGAATAGTAATTTGGACGTGTTAACTTATATCATTGAAATTTCGAGCGTATTCCAAGAAATGTAACATTCATTATCTATCAAATATCTCTGGAGATCCAGTTATATATATATGTACGTGCAAGAAGTTATGATAAATACGTACCTGATGTGACTTATAAAGGTAACATACCGAATATATAGTGAATAAAATTAAAGAGAAGATTGGTAGGAGATGGAGTTTGGTGAGATATTAACTAATCTATTCACATAAAACAAAATCATGCACCAACGTACTCATTGATTGAGGCACTCAACTTTACCTTCCTATCTCTTTAATCTTTTTTTTTTTATTGTGAAGCAAACTATATAAATTCTCGCTATGTATTTTTAGAACTTTTAAATGTAGAAACCAAATGTTTACAAAATTTATAACAATGTCATTTTTCCTCCAAAAGACACTAAGACTCAGTGACGGAGGGAGATGAAAACACTACTATATAACAAATGTGAACAAATTTAAACCATTGATTTTTGTAGATGAGTGGTTGTGAATAAATCAAATTAGGGTATAATGGTAATTATAGAATATTATGAAAATAAATGTTCCTTAATTATAGGGGTTGTGATAACTTAATCTTGAACTATTCATTAATGGCAAATGGATGATGGAGATGAATTCTTATTTCTTATTTTAAGAGGGTTTGTATTGTAACTCATCCCTATATATATAGAGAGAGAGAGTGAGGTTCAAATAAGAACCAATTTTAACGTGAGAACTAAGAATCTACGAAAATTCTTTATTTAACAAATGAATATCTTATGAAAGTTAATGAATACTGCTGAAAGTTAATGAATCCAAAATTCAAAATTTTCACCAGGTTCAATCTCATTAGAGGCGAAAATTCTATTTTTTTATTCATTTACTTTCGCAGTGTATTCATTTACTTTTATAGCATATTCATTTCTTATGTTCTCACAATAAAAATGGTTCTCACGTTAACCCTTCCCTATATATATATATATATATATATATATATATATATAATATTTTGGATCCATGATGCGATGAAATCTGACTCCATCACTGGTTTCGAAGCTTACAAATATTACAATAATTTTTCATCATTTGGTAATCTTATAACAATCATAGGTTAATTTAGATGGTTAATTTGTTAGTTCTTAGAAACGAAGATGTTTTGTAGTTTAGTATAGCAATTGAATTTAATTTACTTCAAATTTAATATCTACTTATTCTTTTAGTTGCCAACAAGATAACTCGCTGTCGGAATTGTGTGCTTATTCTAGATTTGAAAACAATATTAATTTTTTAAGTTCAGTTGTGACAAAATGAAAAGTATGGTCTAAATTTGAAAATTAGATAATGGTTATTCGAACTTATTACACAACGAATTTTAAATACTGATTCACCTCATTTAAGAATAGACTTAATATATACAAAAAAGAAAGAATATCAATCATAAATTAAACATGAAAAAAAAATTGTTCCCTTCACAATATTATCCACCACTGATTTAAATGCTCCAACAAATACATTATCAAATACTCCATCTCCTCCAAAATTTGTTCATATTTTTCTTTGGCACATTCCCCAAATTTAGTGATTTCCATTTATAAAACCTATAACATAAAATACTTTCTATTTACTATTCTCAACAATACCATTTATTTACATATTTTATCATTTATGGTCTATCACTATCTCAATTTATTATCTTCAACAACATTATTTATTTTACACATTACATTTCATCACTCATAAGATCATTATTAATTAATTTAACACTAAACTAATATAATATCCTTATTTCAATCATAAAAAACTCAATAATTTTTATCAAAATTATCACGAAAAAATTCCAAGAACATATTTTAAGATCGAATAATATTTAAATACCAACAACTTTTTCGCAGCGTTGGCTCATCTTCTTCGCCGCCAGCTACCTTGGGATTTAATAGCCATGCCCATCCCATCCAAGGCATATATTATCTTCCAGCCATACATGTCATTCTTGTCTCTCAGGAAAACACAAATAGTAGCATATACTAATATTAATTCACTCTCTCTCTTGACTGGAATTATGGGTGCGTGTGCGTATTTTGCATGCACCGCACCGGTGCACGTGGTTCTTCTGCGAACTCTTAGTTTATCACAAACAGTAGCTACTTTCAGGTTATGACTCATATACATAATATTACATCAGTTTGGTCAGGGAACTTTTCACTGTTTACCGTTGAATATGCAGTTCACTGTTTCTCTCTCTCTCTCTCTCATGTGTAAAGATGCGACCGTTCAATCACCCTCCAATGCCCAAATAAGGAAATAATGATATCAATGTATAGGTTTTATTCCGATCATAATTAATAAATAATTAATGTTTTAATTCTAGAATTGATCCATTAGTTACTAGATCCGGATCAAACCCGGACCATCAATTAGGGTCTTAAGCGGTCCGGATCTGAGCGGGTCTGGAACTAAAATCCGACCAGAACCAAAACTGGAATCGAAATCATTGCTTTATAATTTAATGAGCTATGAGTGATTTTGGATTTGTATGGATAAAACTAACTCATTGACAAGTCTACTTAAACTTAGGTTTGTCAATAGACGCATTTTACTCAAACCAGAATAAAAAAATAAGTAATGATTCTGGTTCTGGAACCAGAATCGGATCCGGACCGAATCGGACCATGAAACTATGAATCTAAACGATCTAAATTTAAAGTGGGTCTGGAACCGAAATCGAAATCAGAACCGCTGTTTTAAAATTTAATGGATTTTGAACGGTTCCGGGTCGATCCGGATAAAATCCACACATTGGCATCCCTATCCCCGACTATTAGTTTTACAATATGAATTTCTTCTTTTAATACCTTTTAATTTTCAACATCTTTTCACTAAACCCAGTTGGATTATATCTGGTCTGCAATCCAATATCTGAATCCCAAACCACAATCAGACCTGAATTTTCATTCACCTCTCACATTATATTCCTTCTTTGATCCTACCACTAGCCAAAAATGTGCTTGAACTCGAAAAACTCACCATACCATACGCCATTATCCACATTTATGGGAACATGTTCAGCATAATCTAGCCCATGATCAATAGTGTCTATTTACCAGGTGCCACTATGTCAAAATACTTCACACATAAATAGGATTATTAATGCATAAAAATATTAATTTTGTGTTCATTTTGATTTTTTCTATTAACTTTAAAAATTATCAAAAAAATACACAAACTTAATCACTTTAGTGATTTTACCACAATTTCAAATTCAAGCCAAATTAAATCTGACTTAACATCTCGAAAATTTACCATAAACAAACAGTCAGTGATATTAACGACAAAGTAGAGAGATGATATCAATTGTTGTGATCCCAACTAGAACCAAACGATGAAACAAATGAGAAGACATGATTTTTATAATGAAGGTTGACACGATGAATCCTAGAAATCAAAAAATCTAATTTATTTTGATGGAACGTCAATGTTTATGTCATCTCTCTACGATGTCGTTTATATCACTAACCGTTTTGTCTATAGTAAATTTTTGAGATTTCAAATTAGATCTAATTTGGCCTGAATTTGAAATTGTGATGCAATCACTAAAGTGATTAAGTTTATGTATTTCATGACAACTTTTAAAGTTCATGAAAAAAATCAAAATAGACTCAAAGTTGATGTATTTATCCGCCACATAAGAAGAGAATCAGCAGAAATCGAAAGGGAAAGGGCGGTTCTATTGATTCCCAATCTAGATCTATTGTGTACATAAATATTCAAAGAGAATTGAAAGTTTAGAAATTAGAAGAATTGATTCGAAGCCAATGTTATTTGAGAATTCAGGAAATACCATTTATTACAGATAACAGGTGATACATTGAAGTTTTTGGAAGAAATATTTTGTAGAATGAGAAGAGAAAGATATACAGTGTCCATTGGACTTCGGCAAACATTAAGTCTGTTCATTTAAATGATTTTTTTCAATTGCAACTCGTCTACCTAACTTTGTGACTTTTTTCAGTGCAAAAAATTATGTCACGTTGTCGTACGAATTAAGACACTTAAGATGGTGGAGTCTAACACGATAACGGGCTAAGATAATTGATATAGTAGTATGACAAAAAAAAAAAAATCAATAACTTTCCCGACAAATTCATCAACTTGCATAATGAATTTATTTTTATTTTTAATTCTCATGTTCTCACGATAAAAATGATTCTCATATATGTGTGTATTGACCTAATAGTAGAATGATTAATTTCTGATATCAATCTCGAATTCGAATCCACCGTGACACGACCTTTAAATTTCTATATTTAATTGATTAAAAAATGATTCTCATATTAACATTCTCCAATAAATTGATAAACAGAGAGATGTGCGTATGTATGAGCATTCTCCTCGTCTGAAACATTCTACTCAGAGCACAACCAAACTATAACTATTTTGTCTGAATCTAGTAACTGAATGATAAAAATTAAGAATTAAATCATAGAAAAACGTGCCACTTTGATATAATTACCAGTAGAATAGAAAAGAAAAAGGATGAAGAGTATCATTAGTGAAAGGGACTTGTTTGGAATTTGGTGGTATGTAGATGCTGTTAATCTTAGCCTAAATTATTGACTAAGCTGCCAATCAAGCATAGTTATAGAACCTCAAAAACAATCGCTTCGAGATTATCTCCCGATAGAGCGATGCTGCGTGCAATTAATAAGTCGCTAATTTGAATTCCACTATAATGCTTTATCAAATTGAAACTGTGGTACAATATTTTTCTTATACAATTCACCTTTTTTTATTTAATTTGCATGCTAATTAGAGTTCACTCTTGTCATTTAAACAAAGGATCAGGATTGCATTTAAGTTTTGTTATCTAAGAGATTCGAGTACCTCGTATATTCGTTTTTATTATTATTATTATTATTATTATTATTATTATTATTATTGACTTTTCAAAAAAAAGTGTCCGGAAAGACATAATTAATTAATCAAAACTGCTATAATAGCTGCGTGAATTACCATCATTCATAATTACTTTCCCTAAACAGCTAAATATTTATCTAAGATCCAGCTGCTTAGCATTATCGGTAAATCAATTAGTCCCAATACAACTGTCATTTAAGGTTGGTTCAAATATTCTTCATCAATCTAAATTTCAATGTTTCCTTTTGACTAAAAGAGTTGTGATCACTGATTATCTCCAATGGAATAGGTAAATAAATAGTAATTTAGATAAGCAAATTGACTAAAATAGGATAGCGTTATTTTTTTATTTTTATTTTTTGTAATTGATGTTGACTAAATCATACCAACATTTATTTATAGGAAAATACCAGATGTACATAATATGTATGTACATAATTTGATTTTTTGGTCATTTTCCATCATTTTCGAAAATTAAAAGAATATTCCATTTATATTGAATTTTATTTTTGATAGTTACCCCTTCAAGATAATTAAGGAAGTGGTACAAGTATTTTATATTCCATTTTAAAGAAGGAAAGTGCTTAGTCTTTCCTTAATAATATTTCACTGATTAGTGCATTAATTATGACTATAGTAATTTTCTAATTCTTATCCTTGTGTTCCTTTTTTGAATATTTGACTAAAAAAAGAATCAAATTAAGAGATTAAAATATAAATAAATATAAAATAAGAATTTTATTTGGATAATGAGGGGAATAATCAGACAAATTTGTTTTTTTTTTATATTCCTATTATCTAGGAATGTTTTTTTTTTTTGGATAATGAGGAAATTAATCAAACAAAAAAATTAATGAAGTAATTATGAGAATAAAATTGAATGCTTTTTTTAATGAATGAAAGCAATAATTATTTATTAAATTAATTAATTTTATTTTGTAAAATAAATAAAATCACTAGTCAACTCATATCAATTTTAACCCTAAATTGTAGGAGGAGTTAATCATGCAATATAATAATTAATACTAGAACCACCCCAAAACAAACTTACTAATTTGATCAAAATTTTAGGGGTATTATGTATGTACATTTAGCACTATCCTTATTTATATCGTTTGGCCCAAAGTCCAATGACAAAAACTTCATTCCCCGCATCCAATTAGGGTCCTAGAGGAACACAAGGTAAAAAAGTGAAACTTTTAGGAGAGTGTGAGTTGGTAGAGTGGTTAATATCTGGATCAAAGATTTTAGATTTAAATCTATCGTCACATGATTTATAAAAATTTATTTAATCAAGAAAATTAAAAAAAAATCTGGGATATCTTATCTACCATTATTGAATATATAGAGCAAAAAGGAGCATAGATCCACACATATTCACGAGCTGCTTAGTAATTCGAGTTGATATGTGCACACACTTCCACAGTTGAGTATGTACACTATGTGGCAAAAGAGGTGCAAAGTGCGTGATCTCATGTTAATGACCAATTTCCCAATCAGACGAAGTTGTTTTACACTTTATTAAGTTATATGTAAATATATCCAAGTTATAATATATTTATCTTAAACCCTTGATTTTACTTAATTGTACGTTTTTGTGCCATTCTTACACAAAGACTACAAAAAACTGCTTTTAGTAACGATAATTATTGTTACTATATATGCGAAAATCGTCAGTAAAACTATCAGTGAGAAAATTTTGGATTGTCATTGGGCGTGACTATAGATACCGTCACTAATATTTAAATTGTACTTGTTTCTTACATATGCAGAAAAATAGGTGAAAGTTTGGACTTATGTAGGAACAATTCAACAATAATCGATGCAAATTCAGTTTAATTGCTACATTTTCAGAATTTAGTCATGATATTGATATTATTATGTCAAACTAAAATACTAATCTAAAGTATAAAAATTAAAATTTTGAAATTGCATTTCTCGACGAAAGATTTGGCTGGCTAGTTGATAATCACATATTTTTCCTTGTTTTTCTATGCATTTTCATGCTTATTCACAAAGGAATTGTGTTTATTTATTATTTGGGTTAGTTTTGGATAAATATCTCATGTATGTCTTTTATATGTGTTGTTGAAATATATTGTAGGAGTTTGACCTTCGTTGGTTGGAGTATGTTGGAAAGATTGAAGTTCAATTCAATACGTGCTCTCATTTTTGCAAGGACATATGTAGATGTAGATACTAATATATTTTTAGAATAATTAACGTTTTTAGAACATTTGTGTTTTGATGGGATGGTATATATATATATATATATATATATATATATATATATTATTTTATTTTTGTTCAACTAAATATAGAAATTTAAAGACCACGTCACGGTGAATTCGAACCCGAGATTTTTAATCCCGATTATTAACTACTCTATCACTAAGCCAACACATGGAGATAAATATAATTAAACATATATGAAGGGGAATAAGCAGAAGAAAGAGGGAAGAGGTGAGCAGTGGATATAAAGGAAGTAGAAGCACAGTGTAGAGGTGAGACACATTGAGTGATAATAAAGGGGTAGGGCAGAGCGCGCGAAAACACCGCGGGAGCTGTTTCCCAACACACGCAACTCAACCTCACCTCTATGGCTCTGTCAAAATATAAATAAATACATAACTCTTTCTTTTCGTTTGTTAACTAACACAGTATTATATACTCATTCCATCCGTCCCAATATTCATAACACGTTTTTCTTTTTATATTGTCCCATTAAATTGATCCGTTTACAAAAAAGAAAATACTTTTTACACTAAAAAGTACCTCGAATTTCGTGACACCAACTACTTTACATACAAAATATAACTCTCATTAATCTACGAACAAAAAAGAAAGGAGCCATGAATAACGGGACATATGAAGTATAATATATTTGGTGAAGTATAACAAGTTGATTTTTTGCATAGTTTTGTAGATAAGACGTTTTAATATAATATATCGATTATAAGATATTATAAATGTACAAAACAGTATAATATTATTAATTCATATATATATAATGTATAAGTGGTGTTTTATAGACATGTTGTTAATATTCAACTCACTTTCTGATGCGCTATATCAGTGCGACACGTAGTTTCTAGTAAGTGTAATTTAAGTCGTAAGCTGAAAATTAATCTTGATTGTGGTAGCCTGTAATCTTTGATTGACCACTATGCACCAACGTCATCTTCAACAACTAGCGCATATAGACAAGAATTAACCCCCCTTTTGTTTCTTCATTCGTAATATAAAATTAACCAAGGATTATATACTAAGTAACAATGAAATAATAACAAATTCATTTTTCTGTTTAGTTTCCTGTGTGTAGAATTTTGCTCAGAATATATCGAAATTTTATCTCAACATTATTTTTGAACATCACGTTCTTGAAATGGTAAATTAGAGATTCCTTCTTATGTTGCTTCAAAAGTTTATTGAACGAGATTAGTAATTTCACACCAATACCAAACTTCACAAAATATTGTTCAAAGCAAAAATGCTACAAAAAGAATAATTCAATTAACCATTTACAAACTATATCGTAGTATATATATGTCGCTGTAGTTAGTACAATATATATATATATATATATATATATATATATATGGGATTCGATTCAGTGAAAAAAAATATCTTTATTTTATTAAATGTGAAAAATACATTATTGTAATAGATCAAAAAATATTTTATACGTAAAAAAATATAATCATAAATAATGCATTATTTTATGTAGAAAGTGTAATCATAGATCTAGAAAGAATTATTTTTAATTAATTTTTCATATATATATATATATATATATATATATATATATATATATATGGTGGAGATCTATTAGAAAGCATTCTTATTATAGTAACTAGTTTCAAATCTAGTTTGTAGATCTTAATTGATGAATGGTTAAGATAATTTTTTCAAATGAGATGTATTTTCTTACAAATAAAATAATATTTTCTCAAACTATAATTTTTTACGTAGAAAATAATATTTTCTCTATTTCTTATAATTTTTTACTAATAACATAATGTCTTTTATTGTACAATTATCTTGATTTTTAATTACTAGAATAATGATGGTTTTTATTTGATCTTCTTCCAATATATATATGAATTGAATCAAATATAAACCAAACTTAGAGTATAAAATATGAACCATTTTCAGTCCTTGATTCGTGAAGTTCTACGGTGACGGATTCATCCTCTTATTTGATGAATTCAAACACATGAGTTTGAATCCCATGAGGAACGAATTTTTATTTTTTGAATTCAGATACTTCCACAACGAATTCCGATACTTTTCACGATGAATTCAAATGATTTTATGAATTTGTAGTTTATACGCTAAGTAAATTTTTTACAATAACCATTCCATATATATGATTAAGAATATCCGTAATTATTATCCGAGAAGTGTTTAAACGTTTTGTGAGTAAGGATGTCGGGTGAGATTAAGTTATGTTGTAATGTTAGCGACAATATTACAAGCCCGATCCTGTTTACCATATCAAAATTACTCCAACTAATCAAATTATCAAACTTTTGAGAGGTAAAGTGCAATAATTAGAGTTGATAATTAGTATAATCAACGTTAGAGAGAGAGAGAGAGAGAGAGAAAATCCGGCAAGGTTGGTGTATGGCCATGTGAGTAGTGGGCCCAAGGGGAAGCAGGCATTGAGAGACAGAAACTGTGTGTAATTAGGCCCACCAAACTTAAAAAACACAATGGTCCAATCATAGCATAGTGAAGAGTAATTAGTCTCATAGTGGTGGTGGTGGGCGTCTATCAATTGGATGTGACGGCGGGCCACGGCCGCTTTAGGGGCGGCGGGTCCCGGCGGTGATTTTAGCAACTCCCAAATGATTGTGTGACAACAATGTATGCCCAACTACAATTCATATATACTCAGCTCCCATATAGTAATACACGCATATGTGATTATTGAGATTCATGAATAATTATGCTGATGGTGATATCACATATTTCATGCCTATCTATGTTTGCAGCCTTGTTACGCCATTGGAGTAAGAGTCGTCTAAAATATCAAGATAAGTTTACTCATTAAATCATAATACTCCCACTGTCTCAATATTTATGATATGTTTTTTTACATGTAGATTAAGATAATTATATTTTATATGTAAAATAGTTAGTGGTACGAAATTCGAAATATTTTTAATGTAAAAAGTGTTTTCTTTTTTAGAAATGGAACTACTCAAAAGGAAAAACGTGTCATAAATATTGAGACGCATGAAGTATTATTTAGTACACATGATAATTAGTAAAATAAAGAAAAACACATCTACATGGATCTTGGATTTTTATCTAATTTGTTTACCAATCTCTCATGTTGATTCCAGAAACTCAACTTTTTTTTGGACTTTGGTATTTTTTGTAAGTTAGGTTTTTATAAATAGTATAATATCTATAAATTAATACTCGATAAATTAATAACCTCTCTAAAATAATATTTTTCTTTGATCCCGACTTGGGCCCCAAGCGTAAATTAATAATTTCGATAAATTAATAAGATAATAATATTTTTTAAGATCCCTATGTAATACAAGGGTCCCATCAACATCATAAATTAATAATCTCATAAAATTGCAAAGATAACTAAGGCAACTTAGTAAAATATGACTCTAGTATTGATTGTTTTCTACTGAAATTCAAATCAAAATGAATCTCATCTCACTTTCAAATGAAAATTCTGATTGAGCTAGTGTTGCAAGTCTTTTTGAGTGAGAGTGAGATGATCTCTCTTGTACTCACATAGTGACTTGCGTATTTGATCGATCATGGATTTTTTTAAGATCTTTTAAATAAGAAGTCATTGTATTTTTTGGTATGTTTTTACAAATTTTTTGCTATATATATAGTAATTCTTTTATAAGTATTTATTATTTAACATACATATGAATCTTAAACATTAAATAATTAGATGATTCAAGTTCTTATTGAACATACGTATGAATCTTAAATATTAATGCAATAATATGAATCTTAAACATTAAATAATTAAATGATTCAAGTTCTTATTGAACATACGTATTAATTTTAAACATTAAATAAGATGATTCAAGTTCCTAACATTTAATACTCATTAATATCTCTATATAATTGAATTTAAATTTATGAATTCTGATGTAATTAATTTATATTAAATGAATACAGAATACCTCTTTAAAATAATAAATTATTAATTTATTGATTAATTAAAATCTCTCTAAAATTAATATTTTTTCCGGTCCCAACTGTATTAATTTATGGAGGTTATACTGTATGTTTCTTTTGGTAGTATTTGTAAGTTAGATTTTTATATATGTTTCTAGTTGAAAAATATGAGTTCTTAATACCTTATACTTGTTGATAGGATATGGCCCAACCTCTCGGGCCCACTAGCAGCCCAAACGAACTGGCCTAACCTAATGTTGCCTACTCGGTTACGCCCGAACGATGACCCCAAACCCTAATTAAAGGCGGAGTCAAGGACACGATAATGAGGTAACGGTGGAAATCATGGGCAATTATGGTGAGATCATGGTCGGTTATAGGAGGATCATGGCCCGCCAATCGAGGATTCGTGATAAGGTTTACGCTTATGTATAAATAGGAGTTAGATTGAAGGTAAAGGGTTAGCAAATTCTCGAATACTAGAGCTCTTTGAGATACTCATTGTAATCCGATTATAGTGAACATCTTGAGGATTATCACCTCCGTGGACGTAGATCTTTCCTTGATCGAACCACGTTAAAACTCATGTGTTCTTTATCGCTTTCTATAAATCTTTCATACCGACGCTAGCAGACAGTTTATCATTGGCGCCGTCTGTGGAAAACTCTTGAACAAAAGTTATGTTTTCTACAATCTAATGGCAAGGACACGTAAACGCTTAGTATCACGGCGATGTCGGTAACAACCGCGAGAGACGATCAGGGTCACACAACGCCGGGAAAGGGATTGCGGACGCCACCACCGGTCACACACCGAGGGCTACATGGAGAATGCTTCCATACACCGGGATCGCCGCCCAACGAAAGGAAGATGCCGACCTCGATCGGGTGAGCAGGAGGTTCACCGCTCCCACGAGGTCCTCGATCGAGCGATGTCCGAGTTCCTCAACGCCAACCTCAATCAATTCGAGTTTCTCAACCGGAGGACAAACGGGCGGGCCCTCAAGAGTGCCCGAAGTGGTGATTACTGCAATCGAGGTCGTTCACCTCTCCGAAATAATCAACGCCCACCGCGCACAACGACCGCCCAATACCGTGGTTCATTAGCCTCGCACCTCCGCAGAGCCGTTCTCCACCTCGACGTGATACCCATGTGAATGGGCGGAAAGAAGGAAGAAAGACGAAGTCGAACTCCCTCGAAGAGACGACAGACGCCGTTATCGATCTCCCTCCCGGAGGGATGGTAACGAGCTCCCGGATTCGACCGACACGGACGAATTATCTCTCTTTTCGAGGAGATTCGATACACCTTGCCACAACGATACCGGGTCCGAATATTGCTTGCATCGATGGCCTGGAGATCCTTCCGACTTCCTATTTGCCTATACCACCAACATGGCGAACCAGGGATGGAAGATTTCCATATGTGTAAGGTCTTTCCCGAGGTGCTGATCTCCAACGCCGACGTTGGTTCACCTCGCCGCCGTAACAGCATCCATTGCTTCAAAGACCTCATGGATCGCTTCAAATGGCGCTTTACCAAAAGATGCCGCCTCGACAACCTTCATCCGATCTGCATAATCCGCCAAGGCGGGACGAGACGATGTCGAATTTCGCTCTCATTCATCATGGAATCCTTAAAATAGATGAGAGTAACGATCTCACATCATCAACGATTCAAGAACGGGATCCGACACGGTGCTCAATAAAGAGATCACCCGCGACGGTAGAAGACGACTAGTCGTCTTTGGACCTTGGTTGACAACTTTGTCGAAGGGACGAGTCGACCGGAAGAAGAGAGATCCGGATGAGCGGTGATCGAAAGAAGGAAGCCGGAGGATCGGGGCCGAGTCTTTGAGCAGCAGTGCGTTCGAAAGAATCAAAAGGCCCAGAGAATCAAGGCTGGGACCTCGGCCAAACCCTGGTAATAGCGAGCGCCCTCTATTCAAATCCAGGACGGAAATATTTGAGCTTCACACTGAGCTCTTTCCAAAACCTCCTCCTATGAAAGGAGGATCCAAAAAAGTCAACAGAGTATTGTGACTACCACCGAGTGTACGGTCACGATACGAAGATTGCAAATCCTTGAGCTCACAGTTGGCGAGCTCGTCGAGGAAGGCCAAGAAGTACATCGGCCGACTGGGCGGGTAATAAAAAGCGCAGAGGGAAAATGGAGGTGGTAACAATCGGATCGACCTCAACGGCAGCCCGACTGAAGAGGGCGAGGACGAAGGTCCCAATGCAATGGAGCAGGTCTATGCTATAACCGGACTGCCAGTAGGTACGACGAGATCGTCACTTAGAAATGAAGCTCGGAGGCCGACCCCCGAGGAGCCGAAAAACAAGCGACTCCGGGATGGAGAGAACATCGTGTTCTCCAAAGACGACCCAGTACCCAAGATCATGCCTCACCAGGACGCCATTACTATACAAGCCGTGGTGGGCAACAAGAATGTACATCGGGTCTACATTGACATCGGAGCCTCCGTTAGCATCATATTCCAAAGCTGCCTGGATAAGCTTGACGTCGGAGGAATTCAGGTACACCCCGCACCTTCCCAGTTGCGGAGCTTTACTCAAGAGGCGGTTCAACCCGAAGGTGTCATTACCCTTCCTATTCTGGTAGGACGTGCTCCTGTGTCGCTTACGAGGCCATTCAATTTTTCCCGGTCCGAGCTCCTCTCCATATAACATTATCACGGGAAGAGATTGGTCAGATGCAACGGGGCCGTCTGCTCCGTGTACCACCTCACCATTAAGATACCCACCCCGTGGGAGTGTTAAGCATTCAGGGTGACCAAACGACAGCTAAAGAATGCCTACGAGTCTCAACCCAAGATGCGGCCTTACCTCAGGCCTAGCAATTATAGAACCCTCCGAAGTTGCCACCTCGGGATGATCGTGAGAATCTTGACTATCTGACGATGACCTTCCAAAGTTGTCGAGGTTGGTACCCAAGGTTCATCGATATTCGCCAATGTGTCATGCGACTTCTAAGGAATATAGAGATGTATTTGCATGGTCTCCATTGGATATGACGGGGTCTCGCCGAGCTCATAACTCATCGTCTCAACATCGATCCGGCTACTAAACCGGTTCGACGAAGAAGAGAAGTTTTGCAGCGGGCGTAGCGGTCATAAGAGACGAGGTAACCCAACTCAGTGGCTAAAATCTCATGCGAGGTTAAATACCCGACACGGATGGCTAATCCGTTGTAGTTCGAAAGCCGGGAGGGATGGCGCATGTGTGTCGACTATACCGACCTCGATAAACACCGCCTAAAGGATCATTACCCCTCCCGACATTGACAAGAAGGTGGAAGCATTGGTGGGGCATGAGATCTTCGGTTTCTGGATTTATACAAGGATACCACCAAGTCTGATGAGCCGGAGGATGCCCCAAAACACCGTTCATTCTTGACTTGTGTCTTTGCCACCGGAAGATGCCTTCGGTCTGAAAACGTTGGAGCTACCTACCAAGGATGGTGGACGCGATCTTCAAGGAACACATAGGAAATTGTTGAGGTCTATGTCGGCGATATAGTAGTCAAAAAAAAAGGCGAGAACTGCGCGTTGACCTCGAAACTATTCTTCACTCCCTCGTGTCGGCCAACCTCAAGCTCAATCCCGAAGTGCACATTCGTGGTGAAGGCGGGTAAATTTCGGGATCTTTGGGTTTCTCGAAGGCACGAAAGCCAATCCTACCAAGGTGAAAACGGTGCTCGACATGCGGTCCCAAGAACCATCCGTGAAATACACAAACTCACCGGATGCACGGCGCTCGGTGATTCTATCTCGGTGCCGAAGCGACTTCCATTCTTCAAGATCTGAGGAGAGCTCCAGTTTCACTGGCGGGAAGAACACTGTGTCGCCTTCATACACCGAAGGAATATCTCGCCGACACATCGACCTTATCCGCCCAAGCAAGGTGAAACTCTATCGTTATATCCGCCACCTCGGATGAGGCAATCGATCTTTATCTTGGTGCGAGATGAGATGGGACGACAACTCCCATCTACTTCATCATCCGGGCTCTCAAAGGACCGGAGGCGAGTACACCAACCTCGAGAAGGTAGCTCGGCCTTGGTGAGCATGCGACGCCTCGGCCTTACTTTCAAGCTCATTCCATCCGGTACTAACGGACTTACCTCTAAGACAAGTCTTATCAAAACCGGAGTCATCTGGACGTATAGCTAAGTGGGCCTTTGGAGCTCGGCGACACGACATCTCATACTCTCCTGGCCCGGCCATAAAAGAGCAAGCCCTTGCAGTTTTACGGTGGAGGTAAATTCACCGAGGTCGCCTCTACCAACGAGGTCACTCCCGCCTCACGTCGGAGAACTGTCCTTGCATCACCCGTTGGATGTTGGCGGATGTATGGGCGGAGCTTCATGCAAGACGGGTAGCGGAGCGGGCATCCTCCTCCTCGGTCCGAATAAGCGAAGTGACATACGCCTCCGGTTTACCTTCCCACCACCAACAACGAAGTGGAATACTGAAGCACCGATCTCGGGACTCGCCTTGCAAAGGAATTGAAAGTGGACAAAGTCCGGATATTTGGAGATTCCTGTGTCGTGGTAAACCGGTCTTAGGCACATACGAGGCTAAGGAGGATCGAATGAAGCGATTTTGAGAAAGCGAAAGAGATCTTGACCTCATTCGGATACTTGAAGATTAATCAAATCCACGAGGGAAAACGGCCGGTGACATCCTTAGTAAATTGGCTTCGTCATCGGCAAATCCGCCAAGAGAGGAAGTTCATTCCGAAGCATTGAGGCGCCCACGCGTCGGCGTTATCTTAGAGGTGAACCAAACCGGATGGCGCCCCTAAAGCATACCGGAAGTTGGCACACTACCTCGGGATCGGCTTGAGGCCAAAAGATGATGGTGAAATCCTGAGTATCTTATGTATGAGGGCTCTCTACCGAAGTCTTACCTTCAACCCTCCCGAGGTGCCTTGGGCGAGAAGAAGCCGTCTACGTGCTTAATGAGATTCACAGAGGATCTTGCGGAAGCCACATCGGCTCACGGGCTCTTTCAAAGAAGACGTTGAGGTCGGGATATTATTGGCCCACCCTTATTCAAGATTCAGCCGAACTCGTCAAAAGTGTCCGCGTGCGGCCACTCCACGGTCGAAGCTACCCGGACCGATCGAGCGACTGCAGAGCCCATGGCCTTTCATGCAATGGGGGATCGACATCGTTGGTCCGTTCGATCGAGCACCAGGTCAGCTTCGATATTTAGTCGTTGCCATAGACTACTTCACAAAATGGGTCGAAGCTGAGCCACTGTCGAACCTCACGAGCAAAAGGATTCAGACCTTCGTGTGGAAGAATATAGTCTGCCGCTTCGGCATACCGCACATTCTGGTCTCGGATAATGGCACCCACCTAAATCGATAAAATTTCGAGGAGGTGCGAAGAGCTCCAGATCGACCAACGCTCACCCGGTCGCACAACCGCAAGCCAATGGTCGGGCCGAGGGTGACGAACCATCGATTATACAAGGATTAAAGAAGAGGCTAGACCGAGCTAAAGGCGATTGGTGAAAACCTTCCCAAGTCCTCTGGTCCTAATGAACGACACCTCGGACTTCGCACGGAGAAACACCTTTCAGTTTGGTCTATGGAACCGAAGTCATCATACCGGCTGAAATCGGCGCACCGAGCCCACGCACTCTTCACTTTGACCCAGATGGGAACGAGGACGACCTGCGGACCAACCTTGATGCCCTCGAAGAAAAACGCTAACTCGCCTTCATAAACGAAGCTAAGTCTGAGGCCGGTCGCACGGTATTACAACAAAAGGGTCGAGCCTCCGCTTGCAAGTAGGCGACCTCGTCCTACGAAATAATGAAGCCAGCAGAGCCGAACGTCTTAACAAGTTGGATCCGACATGGGAAGGCCCATACCGCGTTCACGAGGACCTCGGCAAGAGGGCCTACAAACTATCGCACTTATCCGGTGCGCTTATCCCCCGAACCTGGCATATTTCTCATTTAAGGAGGTACTTTACATAGCTTCGATTTCGGATCGACCTTATGTTAGTCTCCTTACTTGCTTTGCCAGTGCGATGTTATACACTTGTTGAATAAAATATTTATTTTCTAATGAGTATTTCATTTTATTGATATGCGAACATCTATTTGGATATACCGCGTTTAAACCTTCACGAGGGACGCCTCACGAAGATAAATAACCCACTAAATAGGGTACTCACTAAGCGCGCCAAGACTCGTAGATTACTCATTAAATTGAGCGTCTCGGTTACAACGCATCTGACTACTCATTAATTTAGAAGTCTACATGCACACATCTGATTACTCATTAAATTGAAAAATCTACATGTAAAAGACATCCAGTTGGATCTCGGCAAATTATGCAGATACTGATATAAATACATTTACGACCAAACGAAGTCCTAAGCTATGTTTATACCTCTCAAGAGGAAAAACGTACACTTGAAACGAGTCTAAATACATTTATACCTACATCAAAGTCTGCGCACTATATACACTCATTCGAAGCTCCGCCCGCATGAGACTCACCGGCCGAGATAGTTCGAACAAAATCCCGTGTCGGCGATGAATACGGAATGAACTCGGTGCCCTCCACCCAATCTATGAGGACGGCACCACCTCGGCTGCTCCCGGTGCGGTCTCGACCGACGCGGATTCACCGGGGATGCGATCCTATACCCGAGGCCACACTCGACCCGTGAGCTGACGGGCGGGACCATGCCCTCATCCCGAACTATCGCCCTTCCACCTCGACCGCCGCCCGTCTGCTGCCTCGCCCGACCGCCGAAGCCCGCCTCTAAGCGCCTCTTCGGGTGGACCCATTAGGCGAAGCACTTGGCGTGATCAGCGTAGCCGCCCTCTCTCGAGCTCTTCAATTATTGGATCGGTGGCGCAAGACGTAGACGCTACTGCGGGGGGCCTGGGGCATGCGTCGTTTGCGAGCGATCTCGTACATCCGCATGTATTTCGTGATAAGTCGGCGGTCCTTAAACTTCTTGCTATTTGGCCCTCCTCATCCTCGCACCCATGCCCTCCGCCAACAAGCTCGAACTCGATCGTCGGCTTGAGATATGGTAGTTCCACCATCCGTGGATTACCTTCTCATACTCTGCATGCTCTTCCGAGATCCGAGCCATTTCTCTCTGTCGCCGAGCATTGCTCCTCGCGTTGCATCGATCGTCCTTGGATCACATCTGCGGATAAATCAGCCCCGGACTTGAGTTGTGTAATCCTTAACTTTAAAGCCTCATTCTCGATGGGAGGCGGACCCTTCATGATCGACCTCATGCGACTTTTGTTTCAGTTCGGTGGACGATGCCGAGTGACATCCATCTTGGCGAACTCGAGTCATTCGGCAGACCGACTCTCCAAGGCGTCACCTCTTCATCCTTCTCTAGAGCACCTCGGACTTCTTTCGGCTTTGTTAGTAACTCATGATCGAGTCCAAGTATTGAGATGAGGAATCTAGAAATAAGACAACACACAGGCATTTTAACAAGATATGTCTATTATTCAAATGGAAGTTTATACAACACGGGGTCTATCGACCCGGCAAATCGACCTATTACATTAGGTCCATGACCTCGGGCTCATTGCGGACTCTCCGACCTCTCCGCTGCTGCCTGCTTTCTTTGCTCCTCCAAGTGCCGCCGATCTCGGAAGGATGTCAGAGCTCGGTCCTGCCGCCTCGGTTTCGGCTCTCAACTCGGCAAGGAATGCTTGAAGCTCCACGTCTTCATCTTCATTGCCTTTGAGTTCTGACCTCCGCCGTCGAGTGAGGCGAGAAGATGCCAGCATCCACCACGGGAAGGAGGTCGCCCCAGCGATTATGCGGGCATAATTCATGCATACCTCCCGAGGTGCGACCTCAACCCAACCGTGCTGGGCCTTGTCAAAATCAGGTCTCTCGGCCGCCAGCTTCTCTAGGTGGGCACATATCACCTGCGGCCTCATCACAGCTGCCAGGTCGGAGATGAAGGAGGAAAAACTCTCCGACTCGATAAGCCTGCTGGCGAAGGCCCTCAGCATAGGTCCTTGCCCCGCCAGCAAGGCGCTTGTCTGCGCGGCCAGCTTCCTCTCCGCCTCGGCAGCCTCCTCCTGAGCGCTCTCCACTTCGGCACGGGCCACTCGTAGGGCGGTCCTTTCTTAAGGCGCTCGCCGCCTTCTTTGCCACTTCGTTCGCCTTTGCAAGTTCGGCGTCCGCCTGGCAAGATCCAGCGGATTCGGCCCCCTCGGGCGTCTGCGGCGATCTTCTCTCCATGGCCTCGTATTGCGAGGCGCCCTCAACAACAAGACCGGCCATGCGGTGCATCTCACCTGCCATCGAGGCCGCATCCTGAATATGGAACAATTAGCAACACGTAACAACAAAATTACAAGGAGAAGAGTAGCGACTTATACCTTTGGGAAGGATAAAGGAGTGCTGGAAGCCGGCACCTCGGGCAGAGGCTGGCCATGGACCTCGATCTCCAGCGTCGGGCCCGAGGTTGCACGAGACCGGTCATTAAGTCCTCGGGCGTCCACCACCACGGCTGCTTGGGTGGACTCGCTCACTCGCCTTTTCCTCGCGGGCTCCTTCGATCGGATGGTGCGGGCGCGCGAGCTCGATATATTGACTTCTGGAACGGTCGATCTTCTGCATCTGAGAATGAGAATTTCGTTAGCACAACGAAATCGGACGGAAATAAAGATAAGAAGGTTGCCTCACCCAAATCGGACCACGATCTCGGAGCTTCGACCTATAAACACTCATTGACATTGTTCAAGTCATCCTCGGTATAATTAATCGATAGGATCTCGCCCATATCGTTCAACATCTTCTCCATGGGGCCCGTGAGATTGATTTTCACATCCTTCATCGCTCGAGGCCCCACTCATACCTCGGATACCCTCGGCCGCGAGAAAGAAGTATCTATTTTGCCAAAGGATACCTTCGATGGGAAGCTATTTTAAACTTCAGACGAGGTGACAGATAATACACCCCTCCTATAGACTTGATGCTAAAAAAACGCATCAAGACTTCAAAAGAAAACTCCTCGCCTATGCCATAACAGGCCAGCCCTAGCCCAACCGCCGACCTAATAGAATTTGAGGTCAGTTGGCATATGGGGATCCGAAAATACTCTTGAAAGCTAAGGAAAGTAGGGCCAAAAGGAAACCTAAGCCCAGCTATTAAACTATCTACAAAATGGTAATAAACCCTCCTAGGGCCATCGCCCTATCATTGGGTTTCGCAGGCACCACCATGCATCCTCTGGGATGTGGTATTTCTCCACAACCACCAAGAGCTCCTCTGTCGTTAAAGTTGATCTCGCCGCACCAATCCTGATGCCATCCCATACCGACGACACCGGTGAAACCCTAGAACTAAGTCCTATAGATTTACCTAGCGGTTGTGGCATATATAATCCCTTACATCGAATCAGGCGGCGGAACCCAAACCGAACCGAGTTATCGAGGCGAGAAGAGGAATGAGAAGATGAAGAATACATACTTACTTTTTCTGGAGCGAGATTTCCGATTTCTTCAACAAAGTTTGAAAGAGGAATTGGGAATTTCTAAGGGTATGCTCTCTGGAATAAAACGTCGAAGAAGAAAGTGAACAGTTGCCTCTTTTGGACCTATTTATAGGACAAATGGCGCCTAAAATCTGCCGTTTCGTTTATCACACGTGCCTATCTACGATTGGATGTGTGATCGACGCGTGCACGCTGTTCGAAGCGCCCAACTACCGCCTGGCGCGTATGACGTACTCTATGGAAGACAGACCATCGATCGATCACGTAATGATTACATCGAGCTCGGACATCGGACTACGCCCATGTCCTCCGCACTGCCAGTATTTGGTCGGACCTCGGCGTCCTCGACATCGGACCTCGACTTCCGCCAGTCTGATCACGTAATGATTACATTTGAGCTCGAACATCGGGCTACGCCCATGTCCACCTCGAACCAGCGGAAGTATTTTAGGTCGGACCTCGACGTCCTCCAAAAAGCGGTGAGCCATCTGAAGAGACAAGAACCTTCAACGAAAACTTCAGCCAAGCAACATCCCGCCTCGGCAAAGCACATTCTCCGCTTCACCTCGGCAAGGCTATTTCTTGACTTTTCGGGTTATGATAGGATATGGCCCAACCTCTCGGGCCCACTAGCGAGCCCAAACGAACTGGCCTAACCTAATGTTGCCTACTCGGTTCGCTTGAATATGACCCCAAACCCTAATTAAAGGCGGAGTCAAGGACACGATAATGAGGTAACGGTGGAAATCATGAGCAATTATGGTGGAGATCATGGTCAGTTATAGGAGGATCATGGGCCCGCCAATCAAGGGATTCGTGATAAGGTTTACGTTTATGTATAAATAGGAGTTAGATTGAAGGTAAAAGGGTTAGCAAATTACTGAATACTAGAGATCTTTGAGATACTCATTGTAATCCGATTATAGTGAACATCTTGAGGATTATCACCTCCGTGGACGTAGATCTTTCCCTTGATCGAACCACGTTAAAACTCCTGTGTTCTTTACTGCTTTCTATAAATCTTTCATACCGACGCAGACAGATTTATCACTTGTATTCAATTTAATCTTCTTGATCACTTCCATCTAATATGGGAGGTCTAAATAAGTTGTTGCTCAACTATATATATATATATAAGTTATTGTATGAGGAAACTAGGTTTAAGATCAATGATTATTCTTAACAGGCACAACACGAACTCGATTTCAAGCTAAAAAACTTATCAGTCTATATGCTAGACCAGTGACATATTATTTGGCTTGTTAGATATATAGGAGCCTATTCTCGAGTTTGCTATATAATTAAATATAAATTAGCTTCAAGCATATGAAAATAGAAAATAATAAATGAGTTGAACAATAAGGCTCAAGTCGAAGAATACGATTGCAATATATATATATATATATATATATATATATATAGAGTTTGGTTCAAATAAAACCATTCTTATCCTAAAACTAAGAACCAAATGAATTAGTTATGAAAGTTGATGAATTCGTTGAGAAAGTTAATGAATTGAAATTGAATTTTTGACCGGGTTCGAATCCCATTAGGGCGAAAATTCTATTTTTGGATTGATAATTTTCCAATGATTCATCAACTTTCACCGTGAATTCATCAATTTTTGGTTCTCACGTTCTCACAATAAAAATGGTTCTCCGTTAACCCTCCCTATATATATATATATATATATATATATATATATTTTGAGGTTCAAATTAAAACTAATTTTAACATGAGAACTAAGAACCATAAAAATTCTGTACAAATAAAATGAATTTGCTATGAAAATTAATGAATCTGCTGGGAAAGTTACTGAATCCAAAAATTCAGAATTTTCACTTAGGATTCGAATTCCATGAGAGGCGAAAATTTTATATTTTTGGTTCAGTAACTTTCCACGTGAATTCATCAAGTTTCATATCGAATCCATTATTTTTTGGTTCTCACGTTCTTACAATAAAAATGATTCTTACATTAACCCTATATATATATATATATATAGAGAGAGAGAGAGAGAGAGAGATGGATGAAATAATACCCAACCTGAATTAGTATATAATACTCAACCTCATCCACTCATCTCATAGATCATATGGTGGAGATTTTTTGGGATTTTTTAATCTTGATTTCGCTACAATAAGGGTATATTAGTAATTTGATTTGTTATGTGATTACGAAAAAAAACCATGAATTTAGTTGAACTAACTTATGTATTTAAATGAACACAAAAATACATACAGTTGAACATAGTAATGCATGTAGATTGGAAGTGCACGTTAGGTGACAATGTATTTTTACATTGGTCAACAATGTATTTTTACGTTTTGTTAAATGCATGAACGTGTTTTATTAAATACATGAACGTGTTTTGTTAAATGCATGTTTGTTTTCATGCCAACATGAAGTTTTATGTCTCGTTAAATACGATTTTATGAATTTCGACAATGATTTTCGACAACAAATCTCTCATCCATCCTTATCCGTCAATTCCGTCGTTTCTTTACCCGACTACCGTTGAATTTCAACGTGAACCACCGTCAAAGCCACCATCTCTCTCGATTCTTCAATCTTATATCAAATTCATCTTCAAATTTTTTTTCAAAATCCATCAATTTTGTTCTCAATTTTTTTTTCTTCTTTTCTTTCTTTCAAAATTTGTTGTTTGTTGTTGTTCGTGTACGTTGCTGCTGCTATCCGCTGATGCCGTCGTCGCCGCCATCGCCGTCCACTGCCGCAAATGAGAGGAAGAAGAAGCTGATTTGCTTTCTTCCCATTTTGTCCATTGCAAATTTTTTTATAAAAAAGATAGGAAATGGAAAATGAGCTGTCACGTGTCAGATTGTGGTACCGTTACATGTTTAAAATATGTGATTTAGACTTGATATTATATACTATCTGAGGATCGGGTACTACGAAAATTCAATCATATATATATATATATTTGATTGGTCATCAAATCTAACTTGTCAAGATGTTACTTATGCACTTATAAACTCAAGCCTTTCCCAAGAATGGAAAAAATCTTTAATCAATTTTTAGTTGAACCCAAGCCCAAACTAAAGATAAATCAAGTAGAATTTGAGCTTGCTGCTATTCAGTTCGACTTTACTAATATAGTTTTCATCAAGTGTAAAAACCTATTTTTGTCCTAATTGAAGTACGGGGATTTATAGTTTAATTATGACAAAATGATCCAAACATGTAAGATTATGTTTGATTATGTTCTTTACTAAAAAGATACAAAATTATTTCGTTGGTACGAATCGAAAAGTTAAAAGGAGCAAATTAATTTCGATAAGGAGAAAATACGAATTACTACTACAATATGGACGGATACTATAAAATTAGGGATGGCAGTGGATCCTGGACCCGATCCTGATCCGCAGATTCAGATCCATTTTTCAGGATCTGGATCTCCAAAAAATAGGATCCAACGGATCTGGATCGGATTCGGACCATTTTTTAAAAATCCGGATCTGGATCTCGATTTTGAGATCGAACCGGTCGAATCCGACCCATGGATCCATATAATATATATATATATATATATATATATATATATATATCATATAATTTTATTTATATTTATAAATGTATTATATTAATTTTATTTCTAGTCAAAGTTGAATAAACTAAGTTATGGAATTGAATATTATGTCCATAATATTAGAAACTTGTATCTTGTATTTGAGAAAATTTTGTATATGAGTGATCTATTTGTTAAGATATGTGAGCTACTTCTTCTATTACAATCGCAATATTATTTGCTATCATGAAAGCAAAAGTAAATTTGTAACTAACATCTTCTTCTTGTATAGTGATGATTGTAGAATTTCTAAATAATTATTATAGTGTTATATGTATTTAGATTATTATTATTATAGAGTTACTGTGAATTATATTTGATTTAGAATTTATTTTAGAAGAGAAAACATGTGGATCCGGGTCTAGACCCTGGACCCTACGGATCTTATGGATCTGGGTCTGGATCTAATTTTTTTGGACCCAATGGATCTGGACCGGATCCGGACTCAAGCAAAAAAATTCGAATCTGGATCTGGACCTAGCAAGATCCGATCCAGATCCGGTCCATTGCCATCCCTATATACAATAATTGACATTATAAACATAAGGATTATTTGTATATAAATACACAAACTTTGATATGATTTTGATTTTGTACATGAACTTTAAAAGAGTATATAAATACATGAACTTTGATTGATTTTGGTTTGTATACGAACTTTAAAAAGAGTGTATAAATACACAAACTTATTAATTATAGTAATTTTACCAGAATTTATTTTTACGGTCAAATTAAAACTAACATGGCATTAAATATGATGAGTTGATAACGATGTGAAAATCTTAAAGTTCGGTGTAAAGAAGAAGAAGACATTTACAGTAGCCTATTTGTTCCTCATTTACTCCATTTACAAATGATGAGTTTAAGATTTGAAGTGCTCGATTCTTTTTGTGTGTTTGTGTTATATTCATGGACCTTTTTCTTTCTTTCTCGTGAAGTGTATGTGTTTTGTATGTGTTAATGAGTCATATGCATTTTTGCCAAATATAAATTTTCTTTTATATTTTATTTATTAATTTATTTCCACATCGTTATCAACTTATCATATCTAATATCATGTTAGTTACAATTTTGTCGAAAAAATTAATCGTGCTAAAATTACTAAAACTAATAAGTTCGTATATTTATATACTCCTCTTAAATTTTGTATACAAAAAACAAAAATTACATCAAAATTTATATATTTATATCCTTTTTTTAAAGTTCATATACAAAACTAAAATCATATCAAATTTCGTATATTTATATATCAATAACCTTATAAATATATATATGATATCAATAACCTTATAAATATATATATGATGCTTCAATCTCTTTCGATATTCCCGATTTAGTTTCTTACGTGTTGGGAGATGGGAGTGGAGTAGCCGATATTTATGAAAAGCTAAGTAAATGTGGGAGACTCAGAATTGAATAATTGAAAAGTAAGGTTACGTTTATGAGCCACATACGTCAAATCTGAGTTTCCCGAATGGATGATAAGTGTGTTCCTCTTTAACCTAACAACAAAGAGATGGAGAGTATCCAATTGAAAGCACACAAAGTTCCAAGTGTTGCCACTTGCAATCAAACTAAAAAAATTCGACATTTACGAAGTCAAATTTCTTAAATTCAAATACCACCAAAGTTTTTATAAATTTGAATATGTTACATTTGATTTTCAAACTTGATTTACCTTTTTTATGCACATAAGTAGAATTTTATCCAGAATGCATTGAAAATGACGAACGCATATTTAATTACATGACATCCAAAAAACAAAATTTTGAAGTATATATTTTCTATTACTCATTTCTACATTCATTCATTTCCTAGGAATTGTATCAAAATGACTTATTAATTAGTCTAATTATAACAATTTATAAATGTAGTGCTTCCAAATTTTTATAATAAGTGATTCGAACAACCCTTAACTCGAGGTCTTTATCTTTCGTACAAAGTACCATCCTCGGTTTGTGCAAATTATTATAAGCGTTACAAACATTTCCTTGAAATTTTATTTTTCTTTGTTCCATCTGAGACTGAAAATGTAAGTCACGTCATAATGCATGTGTCTGAAACTAGTTTGACTATGAAAAGATGTGAATCTGCTTGTTGATTTGAAAATTCTTGGATTTTTTAAAGAATTTCAAGTGACTTTTTTGTCCTTCAATGTATGATTGAAAGAAAGAATCTAAAGTTTAAAAGATCTATTATATTTTAATTATATTCACCCATAGTCCAAACTAGTATGATGAAATTTGTCATTTTTAATTTAAGATTCATAGTTCAAATATGCAAATAATTCAATAGCCACAACTCGCGAGTATTTGGTGGACTCCTTTTGGGCTTTTGTCTTTCTCAAATGCTGAAATGACTTATTGGGCCTAGTCTATTCGTTACTGATCGGCGATCGCCTCTGCAAAACCTCTGGTATCTTTAATTTATTATTATTATTAGATGACTCAAGATAAAGCCGAAACCTAGCCCAGAGATTTACTTTTAAAAATGTAATAAGATTTGATTCATCACCTTCGTCAAAATACTATTTTACACCACTATAACACTTTTAAAAGAACATCACTTCACTCTGTTTTATTTCATTTTATTCATCGATAAATTCATGTCGCTTTATACTTTTAAACAAATAAAAAGTCAAAGGAAAATGTGCCAAATAAATTAAAGTTTTTGTTGTTAATTGTTATGAAGTGGTCTGACTGCAAGAAATTACTAAGGGGGTGTTTGGCAAACTTATTTTAGAGAGCTTATAAGCTCCAAGAGCTTATAAGAGATAATGCCTCAAGTGCTTATAAGTTGTTAAAGTGTTTGGATACTTGATCTTATAAGATAGAGGAAGAATCGTAAATTAGAGAGAGAAAATCATAGTTAGAGAGATAAAATTGACGAGATGTGAAGTTGATAGTGTATGTGTAGGAAATAACGAACTATAATAAAGTTATTTTAGTAAATTCATGGTTGCTTATAAGTTTATGAAAAAATAAGTTATGGTGACCAACTTATTTTTAGGGAACTTATAATTTGTTGGACTTATTTCCACAACTTATGTTTTGTTTAGGAGCTTATTTTACTAAACGTTTTAACGAACATAAAATTTGTTTTAAAGACTTATAAGCTTTGCCAAACACCCTCTAAATGGGCTCGAGGCTCATACGGATTACTACTCTCTTAATTGCAGGCATGTTCTACAGTCTACCTATAATGGAGTTGACTTTTTATTATTTTGAATTTATAAAAATAGCAAATTTATGTTTTTTACTTGATTAAGATATATATATATATATATAAGGTAGCCTAATAAATTTCTTTAGTTAATCGTTGATTGGAAGGAAATGACTTCGGGTAGGTTAGGCTATATGATAGAAGAGCTGTATGACAACATTTTCTTTACTGTATGATTGTTAGGCATTAATGATTTGCCTTACAAACATTTAATAATGATAGGTAACTTTATTTAGTTGAAAAAAGAAAATAACGGAGAGAGCGAGAGAGAACTGTTTCTCTTAAACCTATATTGTGAAAGGAAAATTTGGTGCAATTGCGGTTACTCACTATATTAGATTCGGATTTAACATCAATCAATAGAGAGAAGAATACTTTATGTGAAACACTAATTGTGTTCGGGAGGATAAAAGTGTGTCGAATGGACATGTTAGCTCATCGTCGGAAGTTTGTAGAAATGAGTCGGATGGGATCTCCGGGAAGGGACTCTAACGCTCATATCAGTCGAAAATATGAGAGAGAATTCAAAATCTCAATGTGTAATGATATGTGGAAGCATACCAAAGGATAGGGTATTTATAGATATGTATCTTTAGGGATAGAATAGTAACTACACTTGAGAATGTTAGGGTAAGATAATCATTAATTTGACACGGTCATGCTTAACTGCGTGTGTCACATTAGGGCTCGTTTGGTAGATATGTTTAGATATATCAAGATAGATAAGGATTAGATGTGTATCGTAGATAATGTGAGATTGATATTGTATCTTGTTGTTTGGTAGATAAGATATAAAATATAGATAACAATCTTTATTTGTTTGGTAGACTAGTTAAAAAACAAGATTAAGTACAAAATTACAATTGTATCCTCCAAAACAAACCAAAATGACAATGGTAACCTTCAGCCCCTTTGTCAACGGCGTCGGCACCGCCAACACGAGCTTAGCCCTAATCGCCGGCCAACTCTTCGCTCTCGTGGAAACCGACGTTCCGTACCTCCTTCCTCTCCCTCCCCTCCCACCTCCCCCTCCCGCCGCCACCTCCTTCGCCACCAAAACCAATCGCTGCCCATCCCCAAATAACATCGCCTTGATTAGTTTCAGGGCCAAATAACTCTCATCCATTCCCTTCTGTAACTGATCGCTCATAGGAAGTTCTCTTGGCTGACGACGGCTCAAAGCCAAAGATCTACAATTCAAAGAAATCATCAACATTCACGCCTTCAAAAGCTTGGTGACACATCAATTAGCCCCCGCCTCCATGTTGTCCAAGAACACGCAAATGATCTAACCATCAAGGGCTTCCTCCACCTAACCTCAATGACACGGTTTTCGTGGAAATCATCATCCTCTTCATCAACCATATCATCATTATATTCATCGCCCAAGCCAAGATCATCATGGTCCTCCACATCCGTATCGACGAGGACATCAAATCGGTGCCATCTTGGCTATATCTTCATCCTCATCCTCGCGATCATCATCATCCTCACCATCATGGCCCATGTCATCCTCACCCTCAAACACGAATATGATGTTGGCGTTGCGAAAGAGGAGAAGGAGGGTAGACAAGAAAATAAGGTCTAATCGCTTATTCTTATGCGGATTGGATTATGTATCTTTCAAAGAATGATAGATACTTTTTCTAAAGTAGCACAGTAAATAAAAACGGGCCCAACGATTAAAACGAGCTCCCAAGATTGCAATATAGTGTACCAAACAATGAGATTATGTCAGATATGTTCCCTATCTTGGGTTTATCTTGGCTACCAAACGGGTCCTTAGTGTACAGATCAAATCCCATAATATTAATAATAAATAAATAAATAAACTTCTCTTACTTATTATTCATTTCTTCAACATGCATACCAAAATAAATTCCAAAAGAAACTGTGCATCAAAATTGCGCAATCAAAGAATGGAGCATGATGGATTGTGAATGCTTATAGGCACAAAAGACTCATAAAATTGAGTCATACGTGTAATAAATCCTAGTCATTTTTTAATTCAATCAATCCATCATTAAGAGCAAACAACTAAATTGTAGAGGATGAGAAATCGACTATTCCTAGTTTAATTTGTATTGCGTCAAAAATCTTTTTAATGAAACACAATATATAATTTCTATAATATAGAGATTGATGTAAATTTTCAAAAACTGAGTAGAAGATGCAAATTAAAGTATACTAAGAAACTATGTATATGAATTTCCGAAGACAAAATCAAAGCAACATCATAATAATCAATCATGCACGGATCCCATCTCACGGTCAAGGCATCTTCTTTTTCTTCTCAATATATCAAAAATATAATAGGATGAAAGAAATATCTAAATAAACAAAGGCAAAAACTTGTATGAGATTTTCCTCATCATATGCTCATAAAAAAAGTGATAATGATTCTGAATTTAAAGTATCAAATATAAATAAAAGTAATAATTGTTATAAATAAAAATGACAATTCTCATCGGAGCACATGACGAGGAAGAACTCACAAGAATATACCTAGTAAATAAGAAAATGATGATTCCCTTGAAAGTAGTTTTTAGTTTGGTAGAATGTGGAAGCAACATGTTGAACCCCACATTTGCAAAATAATTAAGATTTGAAGTGAGGAGGAATGAAATGTCTTGTCCAAGCTCTGCTAATTATTCACCTCCTTGGTCGTTAGCAAAACTAGAGACTGCCTCCGAATTTCTTCAATCCTTCTTAATTAACAACATTAATGTATCCGTTATCATATTTCTAAATTTAACTCGACAGTGGCACAAATTATAACAGAAAGATAGAGAAATGATCATATAGGAATGTGAATATTGGTAAGAAATAGGAAAGTTATATTGAATGTATAAGTTGTTGTATTATACGTATAAATTTGTTGTATATTTTATATATTGAATTTGATGCAATAAATTTATACATTTAGTGCAACAATTTTACACGTTCAGTTAGTTTTTTTATTTCTTACAAATATTTGTATTCCTATTGAACCAACCCCTATATAGGTCGGTCTCATGTGCGAACATCCACATGTACGAATATTGCTATTTTTCTTCAACACAATGTTCACATTATACAAACATATATATATGAATTTTTGTGTATGATATAATGATATAAATTTCTTAGCTTATTGCTCACAACACGAAAAAAATTTATTAGAAAAATAAAATACAAAGAGTACCAGAATCTTGACAAATCGAAATTCCGACCTGTAAATGTCAATCTTACCCCTAAAGCGAACCAAACAACTAAATACGATAATATTATTGACTACGCTTTTCTCTCGAAACAATTTGGAGAAATTTTAGTTAATGCGCCATTTCTAGAAGAAGAAATATTTTGAAGTCAGCCATGGCGCCCCCATTTCTTTAACTAACTTCTCAACAAAAAACCCATTTGCTCATCAACCGTTGCACATACATTTCGACCAACATACAGTTTATTTCAATGGACAAAGATAATAACAGAGCAGAAAGCGTGAAAGACGAGAGAGAAGAGAAAGTGAAAGAGATGGAAAGCAAATTGAGTAATCGGAACATCATGAGAAAGAAAGGAAAGATGCAGCAGAACACGAAGAAGTTGAGCTATTATTTTATTCCCAGATTTCCGTCTATAAGAGCAGAAGACGGCGTTCCGGCGGCGGAGAAGCCAGCCGGCGACGGAGGTTTCGACATGGAGGCTGGTTACGACGGGAGGAATCGTTCAGCGAGGCACCTCGTTGTTACGGTCAATGGGATTATCGGAAGGTAGAAAAGTAGCAATGATATTTATATATTTTAAGCTACAAATCTTTCTTCTTTTTTATTTACATTTTAGTTCTTTCTAGGGGAAATGATTTTCAGTAGGATTAGAGGTGTGTTGTATAATATTTGACGTGGTTTGCATTGCTCAAAATTGGAGGTATGCACTATGCAGCCAAGCAGTTCGTGAAGGCATATCCAGATGATGTTATAGTACATTGTGAGCTCGATTTCTGTATTTGCTTCTGTTTTTGCTTTTGTAACAAAGTGAAAGGTGGTGAAATTATTGCAATGCTTCAAATGTCACGTTAAAATTGCAAAATGAGTAAAAGTTCGTGCATTAATTAGCAATTAATTAGCATTAATTAATCAAGGCATTGGTAAGAGTTGTTTGCACTGTGTCCTAAACTAGTTGTATGGATAGAAATGTTCTTTCGTGGAGTGTTGATGCAGTAAATGGCTATTGTGTAGCCAAATTTGATGATTCAAGTGGAATTAAAGTGATGTAGTTACATAGTTAAGGAGTGGGCTAAGCCAAGTTTTGTGAATTCAATTCTTTTACTTGATCTATTGAAGTTACAGGAAAGTAATGTTATTACACAGCTCCTTGTGTTGCATCGTGCATTTCCTTTTCGACTAGATCTGGTAGGATCTCGTCTTGCACTAGGTAAAGCAGTTTCTTGTTTTAGAGATGGTATAAGTAGATTGGATTCATACAAAGTAAGCAAATTAGTTTTTTGCTTTGTGTTTACTGGATGATTTATGAACAGATTATGCATATATATTCTGCAGAAGTTCCAACTATCCAATTGGAGTTTGAATGCATCTTTATTGGCTAAACCCCTTCCCTTTGTTGATAATCAATCGTTTTCTCTTGTTAATAACATACAATGGTATCTTTCGATAAGAACTCTTGAAACTTTCATATTTTGATTCTCCAAGTAGTACTCAATTTTCACGATCTTCTGAAAATTATGAGTGCACTTCTATCCATATGTGTTATATATAGTGAATTTGAAAACTTTAATATCTTAACCTAATCTTGATGAACATGATATATCCAGGCAGTCAGTCTAATACTTCAATGTTAACGTTTGATGGTGTTGATGTCATGGGGAAGAGATTAGCAGACGACGTTTGTAATGCATTTTCTCAACAAATCTTTACCAGTCAACCCAATATATGACTCGAACTGCTGCTTGAATGAAAAAGCTTCTACACCAAGAGCCTAAAGGTGTGCTTGCCTTACTCGCTTGTCAGGTGATTTCTGTTGTCGCTCGCCATCCAAATCTTCGGAAAATCTCCTTTCTAGGACACTCACTTGGTGACCTCATAGCGAGATATGCTGTTGCTGTGCTTTACCAACAAAATTTAGTACTGAAACATGGTGAACAAAATGGTGAATATGTTGGGGATGAGTCTCGTAGATCATCTTTGGAGGAGAAACGAAGAGAAGATATTGCGGGGCTTGAACTTGTGAATTTCATTACCTTTGCAACGCCACATCTTGGCTCGAGGGGGCATAAACAGGTATTCTACCTTAGTAGAATATGCTTTATCTTTTATGGCTAATTCTACTTAATGTGGTAAATACCAAGTTCTATCAAATGCTACTCAAATTTTGCAGAAATTGATAAATGGGGTCTGGAATTTGTGATTTGTTACTGTTAGTAAGCCGATTTCTCTTGTAGGTTTCAGTTTTCTGTGGGGTCTACACCATGGAGAAATTAGCATCCCATGCTTCGTTTCTACTTGGTAGAACAGGGAGGCATTTATTCTTGAGTGATTTTGATGATGGAAAAGCTCCGATTCTGCTCAGAATGGGCAGCAACTCTAAAGATCTTAAATTTATGTGTCTGTTGTCGTGAATAAAAAATTGACCTTGATGCTCACTGCAGACCTGCGTTGCAGTCGTTCAAGTGGCGTGCTGCCTATGCAAATGGTCGTTTTGACAGTATCCTTCATTTTGTTTTACAATCTCATTTTTCTTTGCCTTCATTTTTGTCTATAATCTTTAGCCTAATGGTGTCATGGAATAGATTCAAAACTTTAATGATCACAGAAACGTATTAATTTTCCTCTCTGTATAATGGCCTTGACACTAAACCTAGATCTTGTGGGGTGGAGTTCATCATCATTGCGTCGTCGGAGTGAGCTCCTAAAGGTACAGATCACCAGATAGATATACTGCTTATCAATGCATGTGACAAACCATATATCTCACCGTGTGTTTTTTGCAGCGTCGGAGTCTTGAGAGGAAAGCTAAATGCCCCCATATTGTCAACGAGGAGAAATCAAATGCCGACAGCCCTCAAGGAGAAGTTTCCTTGGAAGTCAAAGTTGCTAGAGGCAGGACCAAGGATATGGAAGGTGTGTGTTTTTGAAATGTTAAAAATCTTGATTTTTGCGCTATATTTCTACTAAACAAATTTTCTAATGCTATAACTATTTTTTCTTGCATTGTCGAGACAATGATTAGAGGGCTAACGAGAGTGAACTGGGAGAGAGTCGATGTCAACTTCAGCGGAAGTATACAAAGACTTGTTGCCCACAGCACAATTCAGGCAAGTTTGTTAAGGCTTTCTAAGATCCATATCTGTCTATTGATCTACAAAGAGTACCTATGCATAGGGGTAGCGAAAATTACCGAAAAATCGGTATACCGAACTTATTGTGTCGAAAAATATCGAAAATATCGAATTTTCGGTATACCGTAATTTTCGGTACGGTATGATATCGTACCATTAATTTTCGGTAAGGTAACGGTATCAATTTTTCAGATACCGCGGTATACCGGTATATACCGTACGGCGGTATATACCAAAAAATTCGGGATATACCGTTTATCGGTACATACCGGTATGTCGGTATATATCAAAAAATTCGGTATGAATTCGGTATTTTCGGTATGAATTCGATATTTTTCGGTATGAATTCGGTATATCGAAGTCCGATACGGTATGAATTCGGTAATTTCGGTATACCGAAATCCGGTATGGTATACCGTAAAAGTCAGTACGATAACGGTATAAAATTTTATCATACCATAATTTTCGGTATACCGACTTTCGGTATGTCGAACGGTTCGGTTCGGTACGGTATCGGTATGAATTTTTGCATACCGTAATTTTCGGTACGGTATACGGTACGACGAAAAAATTTCGGTATACCATACCGACCCAACCCTACCTATGCACCTCAAATAATGCAAAAAAAAAAAAAAAGGGACTGATCAGGCCAAATAGCATTAAACCATAGCCAGAAACTTTGGGAGGTTATTATAAGGTAGTACTATATACTATTTGGGGGCCTTTTAACTATTGAATTATTTTTCTTCGAAGGAACTATTTGATCTAATTAGCTTAAAATCTCCTTGACTCTGTAATGCTATGTTCTACATAACTTTTTGACCAAGTATCCTCTACGTTCGTTTGCGAAGGTGGAGAAAATATCATGACCGCTTTCTTTCTTTTTTCCGATAGGTTAAAACTCAATGTATCAATTCCTATGGTGCGGTTGTGATACAGCATATGATCAATAATTTTGAATTGTAAGAGACCGTATTGAGTTATGTAGAGCTCCGCATGTATATGATGAAAGTTGTTGATGGTGGTGACTTTTAGTTGCTCTGATGCATTTCTTTGCGAACATATAAAGGGGAAGCCTGCAGATAGGGAGAGGGTAGTTGTTTCTCAACTGAGGATGTATTGAGTCCATTTGTTGAATAGTTACAGTGAATTTTGAATCTCACTTTGTATTATTTTCTGCAGCAAAAGAACTTCTGATGCTGTAAAACTTTGAGATGTAATAGTTGTATTATTTTGCTTTTCGTATGGAGTATAATTGATAATACTAAAATAATATAGGATTTTCAAGTGATATTTAGCTTATGAAACTTCTATTTATATGAATTCGTCACAAAAAGCAAGTCCTCACACGACACTTACTTTTCTCCTTAAAATCCTGGCAGGCCCTGAAGTTGGTCCTACAAAATTGACTTATAAGGATTATTTTTCATAAAATTTATCAATTTTGATTAGATTTTAATTTTGGATGCAATTGATAAAATTTTCAATAATAATTGCACTTTTTATTTGTAATAAGATAGACGCTGAAATTTCTAACGACCAGAAAAATGTAATGAAATGATATGTTTCAATGTATCCTAAAAATTCGGAGAAAATAAAATATTGGATCTTTCAAATCGTGTCACAATTTTTTTTAAATGTGAAAAAAAAATGAGCTTGTCTATTTTGCTTTAAAAAAGATCATTATTAAAACATATAAATTGTATCTAAAATCAAAATTAAATCATTTTTGTTACAATTAATCCTAGATAGTAGACCATGTTGTTATCTGAAGATACGAAAATAGTCCAAGTTGTACCATTGGAAGCAATGTTTTAACATTTGCTAGGCCAGGCTGGTCCACCTACCATTAAGGCTGCAGATTTATAGTGTCGTCTTACAACTTATAAAATCTCATTTGATCATAAAGATACATGTAAAATAGTAATAATCCGAGTGTACCATCGCAAGCAATGTTTTTACCTGGGCTAGGCTAGGCTGGTCCACCTCCCCTCCGACTAAGATTATGTTTATCAACAACCACTTAAAAATCCAATCATCCAATCACTTTAATATTTTATTAATTTCTCTCTCCTACTTTTACTTTAATTTTCATTCAACCACACCGCATCCATTTTTTATGGTTTATCAATGACCATCCGACCATCCAACCACTTAATTTTAAATTTATATTTTTATTATTTTTAATTATACATAATATAATTGATTGTACTTTAAATAAATTACATTAGTGCTATATCTTCTTGATCTGTTCAACTTTTTGCAGTGTTGGAAGAATTTGTGTGTGTGTCTTTCTCAACATTTTCATGTGAGTCATCTGAGATGTTTTGAGGGGTTTGGTGATTTTTTGGAATTTGAGAATGAGGAGGATTTTGTGAGAATGAAGGGTTTGCATCATAATTGAACTTTGAAAATTCTTCAGAGTTCGGAATATTTTCAAAGTTGGGATGATAATCATAAGAAAAATCAAAATCTTGAGAATTGTAATGAGGGTTATTACCTTGATCCATAGAAAAATATAGAACAAGATAATAAGGATACAAGTTAAGAAAAAAAGAAATTTTTAGGTGTGTTAAAATATATCAAGACTGGTCTCTATTTATAGAGAATGAAAAAATATAAATTTTTGTATATTTTTTATTTTTTATATATATATTATACAAAAATTATTTCAATTTTATTCATATATACCATTCTAATTTAAATAACAAATAGGATGAAGACAAGTGTCTCCACCCTATTGGTTGAAATAGGAAGAGAGAGAGACCAAGTGTGGTCTATTTTTTAAGCTGGTCGAACACTTTCATTTTTGCCATTTCAATTTTTATTTTTATTTAATTGAACTTGGTCGACCAAGTTGGAAGAATTTGAACCGATAAAGATGGTCTAAGGCTGCAGATTTTTGTGTACCCTCACAAATTATAAAATTTCATTTGATATAGATACATGTGTTAGTCACTGTTAAACTTAAAAATAGATACCCTAAAAGAAATTTAAAAATTAGGAAATTATCCACGGGAGACAAGTTTTACAATTTTTAGAGCCGATCCAATAGTAGTGAAAAGTGAAATCGGTAGGATTTTACGAACATTTTTTCATGAGTTTAATTTATATAGTTCCTTTCGAAACAACTTCCCAACGAAACTATTAAAAAATCATAACTAACCATCAAAATTTGGAAATATTTATTCACTTCACCATATAGCATTACATTAGTGAAGAAGGAATGATTCCACACAAAAACTCGTGTATATTCGTTCGTACCCTCTGGACAGACAAAATTATCATTTGTTCTTAAAAAAAATATCATTTGTTTTTTAGTCTTAAATAGATAGTATCAATTATATTAAATAAAAGTATCATTTATATTGAAGAAAATTATCAATTTTTGCATATATGGACATATGCACAAGAGTCCACCTCATGCTTTCAAAATTCCAACTTCCAATGTTTTTATATTGTTTAATTTATTACGGAATTTAAAACAAAGAACGATATAAAGAATTGACAGAGCAGTTTTTGAAAGGTTGTTATCGCTGTGAATTTATTAGTCCCTTATTTTGCAGCTGTATTTCTTGATTTTTCTATCCACTTAGGGCTCATCAAACGAGAACATAACAAAAAGATCGTTTTCCTTTTGGGGGTTTTGTCTGGTTGTTTTCACCACTCCATCTTTTGCAGAATACCCTTTTTGTCTTGCAACATCAATCATTGAAGTTAATGAATTTAATCATTTATTCTTGTTGATTCTTCTCTCCAAAATCAACCCCTTTAAGAAGTTCAGTCAGTGGCTGATGAAATTCCTCGTTTTCTCCTTTAATTAACTTGTTCATGAAAATTTGAACTTTTCACTTACTGCTATTCTTAAACTGTGTCCTCTCTCTCTGGCTATCTCTTCTGACAATTAATTTCCTCCCTCATTCAATGGCCTGCATGAAATTGAACTGTATGATTCAATGTCTTCTTGCATTGGAATTTCTACTCTTACCAACTTTAAATCCACTCCATTTCATGGCTGAAGGTAACTGTCTAATTTTCTTCGAACTATGTATATATATACACACGCACAAGTAGGGATGTCAATGGGTGAGTTTTACCCGGACCGACCCGGAACCGTTCAAAACCCATTAAATTTTAAAGCAGCGGTTCTGGTTCCGGTTCCGATTCCGGATCCGCTTTAGACCCGGACCGTTTAGATCCATAGTTTGATGGTCTGGTCCGGTCCGGATCTAGTTCTGGTTCCAGAACCAGAACCAATACTTATTTATTGGTTCTGGTTCGAGTAAAACCCGTCTATTGACGAGCCTAAGTTTAAATAGGCTTGTCAATGAGCTAGTTTTATCCATATCGATTCAAAATCACTCATAACACATTAAATTATAAAGCAACGATTTCGATTCTAGTTCTGGTTCTTATCCGGTTCTGGTCTGATTTTGGTTCCAGATCCGCTGAGATCCGGACCGCTTAAGATCCATAGTTGATGGTCCTGGTCCGGTCCGGATCCAGTCTCTAATGGGTCGGATCCAGAACCAGAACCATTATTTATTTACTGGTTCTGATCCGGGTAAAACCCACCCATTAACATCCCTACGCACAAGCACACTTTCCCACATATATTTATCGATATCAAGCATATATAACATACATACCATGCATATTTTCAGGAAGAAAAATCACTAAACTGTCCGATCTCACAATGGTAAGGTTTTTGAAATATCTCTTATCATTCAATACAAATTATGCTTCATTGTGATTTACAAATGTACAGCATGCAAGAATCGTTGATTCTTCGAATATGAATCATGTTATAATATATAATGAATTTGTACGTATGTATGCAGAGAATAAACGAAGAAATCAAAATGAGAGCAGTGATAGGGTCAAAGCCTCCAAGATGTGATAATAAAAAATGCAAGTCTTGTGGGCATTGCGAGGCAGTTCAGGTTCCAATTGTGGAGGCAAAGAAATTCTATTTTCATGCAACCCCAAGAAGTAATATTATTGCATATTCGAGAGGAGGTTATATTTCAAACTACAAGCCAATGTGTTGGAAATGTAAATGTGGAGATTTATATTTCAACCCAGGAGGGGCCTAAGAATCCCACCATGTTTCTTGAATTTCGCAAGGCTCATAGTCATATATGTGTGTATATATGTATATATATACTCTATATGTACATTCATATTTACTTCATTTGATTTTGATCATCAACTTTTCCATGAGTTAATTTCTCTTGACAAATGGTAATTAATTTTGTTTCTTGTTTTACTCCGATATATGCCACTGAAATTCAAAAAGTAGGACTTTGTAGGGAGTTGGAAATTATAGAAAATGGTGTTGTATAGTATATATTATTATAAAATGGGGATAAAGCTTAATATTACAAAAGTATGGGTGGGAAACGGTTTGGTTTCGATTAATCGAATCAATTTGTCTGAAAAATTAGAACCTATTTAGATTTTTGGTTAACTGAAAACCAATCGGTTATTATAGTTCGGTTTTTCATTAATCGAAAAATCAAAATAAAACTAATTAAAATAATTAAATAATAATTAAAAAAATGAAATTTATTACAAATAATTAAAACAATAATTTAAAAACTAAAATTTATTAGTTATTAAAGATAATTAAAAAATGAGATTCTAGAATTTATAATTAAATATATAATAATTAAAAATAAAAATAATTTTTCGGTTCAGAACAAATTGTATAACTGAATATTTTTAACTCTAGAACCAAATACCGAATCGAAACCAACTTTTTGATTTTTGGTTAAACGTTGCATTTTTTTTCCAATTTGATACGGTTCTAATAAAAAACCGAACATCATTTAGGCAGCGACACATGGGAGAGATGACTCTTACATGGCAAACAACCATTATTCGAGGGATTTTTCGTGTACATGAGAGAGAGAGAGAGAGAGAGAGATTATGAAGAAATGATAGGTACACGTATGGAATGATTTTAAAAGGAAGGAGGAATTTTGTACAGAATTAAGTGCAGCTTTTGTATTATAGGACATAACCAACACGTGATTGTAAGTTGTAACACTCAAAATATCGCTTTCGCACGGCCTAAATCCAGTTATACCCTGTAAAGGTTTTTTTTTTTTTTGGATATTTTGCTGATGTACTCATTAAATTTTAGACAAAAACTTGGGTCAGTCACCGTGAGCTAATCTTTATTTTTTTGTTAAATATAATATATTAATTATAGTGAGTAATAATAATTATATTTTATTAATTTATAATTATAATTTTGAATTATAATTTATTAATTCATAATTATGGTTTATTAATTCACAAGTAAGGTTAATTAATTCATAATTAAGGTTTATTAATTTATAATTAAGGTTTTATTAATCAAAATTAGTATTTATTAATTAATAATTAAAGTTTATTAATTCATAATTAGAGTTAATTAATTCAAAATTATGATTTAATATTTAAATCAGGGTTTATTAGTTCATAATTAGGATTTATTATTCAAAATTAGGTTTTATTAATTTCAATTAGGGTTTATTAATTCACGATTAATAAAAATTAATTCTAATTAGATTTTATTAATTCAAAATTAAGATTTATTAAATTTAAATTATTATTTATTAATTCACGATTAGAGTTTATTAATTTACAATTAAGATTTATTAAATTAATTAATTTTAATTAGTATTCATTTAATAATAATTAATTAATTAATTAAAAATTAATTAAGTGGTCTCATTGTGCGTCGCGGCGCCGAGACCATCCCATAAATTTATTGTAAATCTCAAACTCCAAAAAATTATTCTAGCATGTAAATATGCGAATTTTTGATTCGTTTGTAATTTTTCGCAAATCAAATTTTCGAATCTGATGAAACTTCACCTCACTCTCCTCTCTCTGGTCTCTATTCTCTCTCTCTCTTCGGCTCCGAACAGCCGCCGCCTCCACCACCACCGACCACCAAGCAACAACCACAACCCACCGCCAATTTTTATTTTTAACTCTCACTTTTATGACCTTTTTCGATTCATTTAGTTATATCTCTGGTTTCCATACAGTACTCTCATTTAGTAATGTTTCACTTTCATCACTTTTGTTTTTCCAATTGATTTGACTTATACAACTCCAGCTGAGAAATCGAGGGTTGATACCTTGATTTAATGTAGAAGAATAGTTGACAAGATTTAGGCGATCGACCTCTCAATCCCATTTCATTATAATTAAGAAACTAGTTGTACACCTGCCACAACGGTATGAATTTCTTATAATTTATTCTGTATGTAATGAAATAATCCATAACATAATTATCAATAGAAAAAGTAATATCACCAGATACATTATAAGGATTATGTATCAAACATATACATCTAGTATATCAACCATCGATTTTAAGACATATGACAATTAATCTCATCATTCCACAACATTTTCTATTATCAGTAAAAATTGGTGGATCCAACTACCACGTGTCTCAAAATTAATTGATTGGTATAGTATATGAACATGTATATAAGAATTTCCCCAAATTACAATAAATTATATAAAACACTACAATAAAATACATTGCATCATAAATTTTGGATAACTTCCTTATACACAATATTAACCAATTCTGTTAAAAAGCCCATCCAATTTAATTGAACATATCCACAAGATAAACTCTATCTCATAAAACATGTAAATATACTACACTCACCTCTTACATATTAATATTTTATTAATTTATATTAATAAATATTATCAAATGAGAGAGAATGTATTACATCTACGTATTCTATAGAATTTCCAAACATATTCTATAGAATTTCCCCTAATGCACCCTCACTCATTCACTTTAATTTCAAGTCTCCCTCTTTCTCTTTTCCTCTCACTTTATCTTATTCTCGGCCCTTATATATCAATAAAATATTTGGAATTCAAATAACCAAACCGATTCCAATTGATTTTCTCATAATTTTGGATTTTAGGTTTGATCCGATCTTTCGTTTTCAAAATTCAAATTATTCAGTTCAATTTGAAAATTTTAAATCAAAACATAACTGAAATCCAAATTATATATATATGTATATGATATTAATTTTATATACATAATTCAATTCTAATTTAATATAAAATCATAAATAATAATTCAAAAATAATTTTATTTTACCGCACCCCTAGGCGTTCTTCCCCTAATTAGGTAAGTCTGGCTACTGATTAGCAAGATTCGCAGGGGAAGTGAAGTCACTAACTAGTCTTCATGAGCTTGTAAGGATCCCATGCGTTGATCAATGTTCAAGGAAAGGAATGAGGAAGGGTAAAAGATGAAGAAGAGCTATTCTTTTTAAGAGCGTTCACAGTCGACTCAAAAAGAGGGGTCACTCCCTGGCATAAGCCATGGCTAATTTTTCGGTTTGATTTTGATTCTTCGGCCCTGATTTTTTTTTACAAAAATTACAAATTCATTTTGATTTAGCAAAAATCCAAACGAAAATTCGAGTGCTCACTCCCCTCCCCACCCCCCCCAACCCCGCCGTCTCATTTATTTCTCTCTCTCTCAATCTCACGTTTCCGGAAGCTTAACCGCCACACCATTAATCGTCCATGGTTTATAGATCTCTTGTTGTTTGTGGGGTTAAAAATGTCCAAATGTTTTCTGATGAGTGAATTGTCATAATCAGTTGATGTTTTAAGTCGTCTCGGAATCACTGCCTAATTTGAGTTTTGTATCTTGATTTGTGAGGTTGTGCTCTTAATTTCAGGTGAGAATACAGTTTGGGTAGGGATCAGCTGGTGAGGTGACCATCAACATGCTTCAAAATGAGGCGATTGGTGCCTTTTACAAGGTTTGTTTTTATATGTTTGGGGTAGTTGTGAGCATATGAGATTGTGAATGTGTTTGGCTTTTGGTTGTATGACTCTGTGTTCACTAACCTGAACTATTGCCACTAAAGAGTCATCAAACTTGTTTCACTCAGGCATAAATATAATGGAGCCATTTTGATTTGGTTGAACTGACTTCCTCTTTCAATCACAGTCCAATGGAAATGCTGGTATTGGTAGGAGAAGGCAGTAGTATATTTTGAACATTTTCCATTTCAATGTAACAAGCATTGATTCATGTAATGCATAGTTATTATTTTGATATGATTGCCCAGTTTTTACATAACTTTTGTGTCATTGCCTTTCTTCTCACCTCTCATTGGGATCATTTGTCTCACATCAGACTGTCTCCAATGGAGCTGGGGAATTGTTTGGAACTACTTTTCAAGTTACAATTGTTTACAAGTGATATATAGTAGGTTGAATGGTTATCATAATCAACAAGTCCTCAAATGAAGGTGAAAATTGTTTGGTTAGATCGTATTCAGTTGCTTGTCTTAGCTTATTTAAGTAAGATGTTTACACATCTTGTTAAGCTGCTACCGTGATTGGTAGGATCAGATGCTCTTAGTTTTGTCCCTTTACTCTTTGATTCTTGCTTTGGCAAATTTCAGAGCTTCTTCGATCTTGTTTCAGGGCCCAGTTTCATATCAGGATTGCTCGCAGTTTTCCATTCAACTATGTCAGAACCCAAATGCAGACAATGCAGCCTGGTGGTCGAGATTTTTCCATGAAAACATCGAGGCGGGAGATCCCTTTTTACCCTGGATTTACCCGTTTATTGTGTCAGGACTAGAGACACCATGAAAACAGTCCTACTGTGGTTTTTGATCTTGGGGATTACCGGTATATTCTTGAACCAAATCCAGAAATACGAGAAGAAGATCAGGCTGTTACTCGAGCTGGAGAAGCCAGTTTTCGAGCTCTGAATACAGAATCATGTTTTGGCCATTTTCGAATACAAGGATAGGATTAGAGTTGTTGAGGATTATCTTAAGTTACATTTGTGGAGATCACTTAGTTTGGAGATTGTTTTTGCTAACTGATCAATATACTGACTCTCAGCTGGACTCTGCAGACATGCTTTTGATTTCTATGATATTAATACTCATGCTCTTCTTTTTACTAATGCATTTGAAATATTCTTGCTATCATTTCCATATCAATATCTCCGTGGCAAGTTTTCTGAGCTATGAGTTTCGTTTTATCTTTCGGTCATGAGATCGTCCAATTGAAAAGGTATATAACATTACGTTCATGGCCTATTTCATGCTATATCTTGTTTTTCCTTTTGGGCACGGGAAAGAGGAATTAAGGACAACGAGCCTAGAAATTGACCATGAATAAAAATATGTATGCAACATAATTATGTAATTTGTACACTTATCATACTCGAATAAACCTTTGTCTACACATTTTCTTCACCATAAATTTAATTACGTACAATGTTAGCTTGGTGACAATGTGTCCCCAATTATACCAGTTTTACCCAAATAATTTGTGGTCTCTTTTTAACTCATTTTTCTTTCAATCAAGTCGCTCAAGTCTAACTGTCACAAGACCCAAAAATTGATTAAATCGAAGGAACTTCTACGGTATATACATTTTCAGATACTATATAGGGTGGGGACAGATCGAAAATACGCAGCCCATGAAAATGAAATCCCATAAGCTAAAAACAAAATTCAATAAATGTCACCATTGTATCTTTTTTGCAGGTTCATTTGAAGGAAAAAAAAAAAAAAAAACCTTTTATTCTTTTCTTCTTGTTAGCATTCTTTTTCTTATCATTCCCTTATTTTCAGCTGTCTTTCTCAATATTTCTGTCCACTTAACTTAAGGCTCATAAAACAAGGTCACAATGAAAAGGTCGTTTCCTTTTGGGGGCTTTTCTCTAGTTGTTTTCGCACTTCATCTTTTGCAGAATACCCTTTTGTCTTGTTGATTCCTCTGTCCAAAATCAACCCTTTAATAAGAAGTTCAGTTGCTGGTGAAATTCCTCGTTTTCTCTTTTAATTAACTTGTTCAAATTTTGAACTTGTAACTTCTGCTATTACTTCTCTCTTCTCTTCTGACCTCTTTAACTTCCTCCCTCAAAAATTCAATGGCCTGCATGAACTTGAACGGTGTGATTCAATATCTGCTGGCATTGGAATTGTTACTCTTACCAACTTTAAATCCACTCCATTTCATGGCTGAAGGTAAGTAACCTTATAACTGCCTAATTTTCTTCAAAAGGGCGACAATATTTATCTATATTTATAATGCAATTTTTCAGGAAGACAAATCTCCAAACTGTCCGATCTCGAAATGGTAAGGTTTCTTGAGATATCCCTCTCATTAAATAAACTATGTTATGCTTCTAAGTGATTAACAAAATGTAGAGCAAGAATCGGCAAAGTCTTTGAATATTAATCATGTTACAATATGTTATGAATTCATGTGTATATGCAGAGAATAAATGAAGAAAAGGTGATGAGAGCAGTGATTGGATCAATGCCTCCGAGATGTGATAATCACAGGTGCAAATCTTGTGGACATTGCGAGGCAGTTCAGGTTCCAATTGTAGCCGCAAAGAAATTGATCAGCTTCCAAAAACAATTCTATTATCATGCAATTGCAACCCCAAGAATTAATATTATTGCATATTCGAGAGGAGATTATATTTCGAATTATAAGCCAATGTGCTGGAAATGTAAATGTGGAGATTTATATTTCAACCCAGGAGGGGCCTAAGAATCCCAACGCTTTTTTCTCTACGATTTCGCAAGGCTCATACATGTGTATCTATATGCATATTTGCTTCATTTGATGATAAATTTTTCAATGTGTGAATTTCTCTGGATAAATTTATTTCATGGACGTTTTCTCTTTTTCTTGTTCTACCCCGATATATGCCACTGAAAAATCTGAAATAGGACTTTGTAGGAAAGTTCGAAATTATAGAAATGGAGGTGTATCTTTTGGTATTACAGAATCGAGTGCAGCTTTTTGTGTTATAGTACATAACCACCCCCACGTGATTGTAATACTCAAATATCGCTTTCGCACGGGTGGGATGGTAACAAATTTTATAAAGCTTTTTTTGGATATTTTATTGATGTACTCTTCAAATAATTGGGAATTTCCAACTCCAAAGAAATAAAATTCTACACCGGAAGCAGCTAAAATAATAAGCAACCCTAAACATAAGAAATAGGAACTAAAACAAACCGTAGATGGTGTAGACATTTTTCTTCCGGGGCTTGAATCGACCGCCTCTTTTGCATCAAGGGAGAACGGACAACAAGGTGCTCCATGAGCTTATGTCCCGTGAGGCGGTGATTGGGTGCGCTGGGGTCGAAGGTGCATATTCGTATTGATGGAATCAATATTTACGTTTTACTATTAGAGTCTGTATCATGACAAAATTACGATCCAGTTTTATTATGAATATTAATCATTCATTTTCGAAGAACGACAAGTATTATATATTTTTTAGGGGCAGGAGATGAGAAATGGAGCAGTGGATGAAGTTCAACTATTCGGCTAAAGTATTTTAGAAAAACGTTACATTATAATTATTGAATTTTTTTGTCTATGTAATATCTCAATTCTGATGAATTATATAGCATATGAGCATACGAGGTTCAAGAGTATGGGCCGGCCCGAGAAATCAAATGGGCTCGTTGGCCTAATGTACTCGGGTCAAAATGAGCTCTTTCTAGAAAATCTTTAAACCCACGCCTAGGCTAAGCCCCCATCAGGCCCAACCGATTTTTTGAGTCGATACTAGATATTTATTGGTGGTTTGATTTATGAGCTTGTCTGTTTTATATGAATAAATATGGAGATAAAGAGGTAATAATATTCTGATTTTTTGAGAATCAATGCTTATACTACTTTTGCAAGTGATACGATTCTCTCATTTTATTTATATTTGTCTGAGTTTGTAATGCGGTGAGGTGAAATCGAGGATGGTGTCGAGCAGAGATCTTAGGGGTAAAAGCTTGAAGGTGAAGAAGCAAGGTTGGAGAGGAAGAGATGGATGAAGGGGAGAAAGAGAAGAGTGAAGATGTACAAGTGTAAGTGGAAGTAGAAGTAGAAGTAGAAGTAGAGCATGCATTGGGAGCTGCGGGACATGGGGAGCTGCGGCGGCAGCGGTGCCGAGCTGCAGCAGTGAGGGAGAGAGGAGGGTTCCGGTAGAATTTGAATTTTGGGAAGGGTTGTTCAGTTATTTTGTACATAACTGTCCAAAACAATATTAGAACATAGTATATATATACTGTAAAATTATTTTGTGCATTCGTGTAATTCATGTACCCGAAAAGTATTTTGGTAACATTAAATAACTTTTACCTATTATTATAATTACGGCTATATTTATTTTTACCATAACAAAATAGCTATTTTTATAACTCTCCCATACACAAAAAATGAAATCGCGGCTACACTTGGTGTGTGTCTGTGGGCGGGGGATGAGGGATCCAAAATTCTTCCTCTTTTGGGCCTTTTCTCTCACTTTTGAATCATTTGGACTCCCTTTGATACCCAATTCTCCCAATAACTATAAAATTCCCTTTCAAATATCAGAGGAGAGAAGAGCTATGCTAAGAAATTGAAAAGGAGAAATCCAGACAGCAAATTGATGACAAGATTCAAGGATTTGTTCTATGGGGTTATTGCTTTTCAGCTATGTTCATATTTGATTTTAGTTGTTTAGAATTTATGAACATGAATAGCTAAACTCTATTAGTCTACGGATTAGAGTATGTGGGTTTGTATTGGATTATCTTTATTTTAATCTAGTGTGACTTTAACTAATCTTGTTGTGTTCTTATTATGATTGCGTGTTTGATTGATCGATCATTGATAAATCTAGTTACGTGAGTATGCGAGATTTATGTAAAGCGATAAAGAACACCAGCGCTTTTACGTGGTTCGATCGTTAATGAGATCTACGTCGCGGAGGAGTGATTCCTCAATACTTTCACTATGATTTGAGTACAGTGAGTGTAGTTACAAGCTCTTAGCATTCAATAAGTTGCCAACCCTTCTATCGAATTTTCCTTCTATTTATACATATCGAGCTGCGCTGAAGCGTGCCCAATCTCTCATTGGCGGGACTCTTCCTCCGGCGTGCCTCCATTGTCGGGCTCTTCCTGGCGTGTCCTCCATTGGCCGGGCCGGGAGGCTCGCTTCCGTCGCCACGTGGAGGTGGCGCGACTTTGGTTCTGGGGCTGGGTTTTGGCTCGCCTTGGCTTAACCACGTGGGCCGCTACCAACGTTAGGCTCATTCGTTTGGGCCTGTTAGTGGGCCTGCCTGTTAGTGGGCCTGATCGGTTGGGCCACATCCCATCAATCATCAATTGAACATGTTTGTTGTGTTAATCTAGAATCGAGGGGAGGAGAATTATGCATGATTAGTAATACAAGATACATTAATTCAATAGAATCAAAAAATGTGATATCACTATAAGCGCATTAAATCCTAGGAGCTTTTGGTAGTTGTAGGCTAGTAATTGATTGGAGCTGGCAATTCTAGCTTATGATCAACAATTTTAGTACATTCTAGAGGGACTTAAAACTATAGTTGATATTGCCCTATAAAAGTTAAATCTTTTGAGTAACTGATGAAGTATATAGAAGTTTAATAACTGATCTAGAGATGTTAATGAGTGGGTTTTATCCGAACCGATCCGGAATCGTACAAAACCTATTAAATTTTAAAACAACGGTTCTGGTTCCGGTTCTGGTTCTAGACCCGCTTTAGATCCGGACCGTTTAGATCCATAGTTTGATGGTCCGGTCCGGTCTGGATGCGGTTCTGGAACCAGAATCAATACTTATTTATTGATTCTGGTCTGAGTAAAACACGTTTATTGACAAACCTAAGGTTAAATAGGTTTGTCAATGAGCTAGTTTTATCCATATCGATTCGAAATCACTCATAACTCATTAAATTATAAAACAACGATTTCGGTTCCAGTTCTGGTTCTTCCAGACCGCACAGATTCGGACCGCTTAAGACTCATAGTTGATGGTCATGGTCCGGTTCGGATCCTGTATTTAATGGGTCGGTTCCAGAACCAGAACCATTATTTATTGGTTCTGGTACGGTAAAACCCATCCATTGATATCTTTAAAGTCATTCATCGAAATCTAATACTTAAGATAAAGTTATACTTTGATATTTAGTCCTTATTCTTTTCCTTTGTTGAGTTACTATAATTGCATTTATGTATTCGTGTGTGTAAGAAAATAGGACGAAAATCTGTTTCTCACTTGTGTTGCATTCAAATATAGCTATTTTCTCCTCTCTTTTTAAAAAATATTAAAATACAGATATGCAATAGGTCAAAGAGAATCGATTGTCTAATAAAGATTCAACTTGCTTGATATATGTTTGATCATATGGAGCATTTTGAATTTTTTATCATCGTTAATGTGCTTGGGTTGATTTATACCATACCACTACTATGGAATTATTTTTCATAAATTGTTTAACTTTGTAGTTGGAATCTATGTCTAGTATGATAAAATAAACAACGAAACACGTGAATGGTGTGCTTTCAAGTTAAAGAAAACTTCAATAAAAATGGAAGATTTAGACTACGTTTATCGCAGCTGAAAAACCAAGCGATTAGTTGACTGCAATAAAAAAAGAAAGGCTAAATACATGATGAAACTTTTTTGGAGACAGACCATGGTCACATTTTTTATAAAACCCAATGGGATGAAGACAATTGTCTTCATCCCATTGGTTTGTTATTTTATATATTAAAATATTTTTATATATTATATTAAAATAAAAAATAAAAAATATCAAAATTTATATTTTTTTCATTCTCTATAAATGGAGATCAAATTTTTCATATTTATACATATTAAAATTCTCTTATTTTATATACCTATAACATTCAATTTCCATGTAAAAGTTCTATCTTTTTCTATGGATCCAAACCACAATACTTTCCATAATTCCCAAAATTTCTCACTCTCAAGATTATTATCATAATATCCCACAAATTCTTGAATGTTCAATTTTATTTTATTTTGTCATTTATCGAAATTTAAAGTATATGACTCGAAAATCTTTAGCAACAATTATAACTATATGTTCAATTTTTTTTCATTTGTTTATGTAGTTGTTGTTTATTTTCAATTTCCTATTGTATTTTATGTTCTTGCTTGTTTCAATTTCGTATTTCAATTGTCATATTTTATATTGTATGTTTTGCACTTTTTTCAGCTTTTCATTTTTTTAATAATTTAAGTTTATTTTAATAATTTTTATTTAAAACAATTATATTATAATTACAAATAAAAGAATAATAATATATAATATTGTGATTCGGGTGGTCAATGATAAATCATTAAAATTAGATATTGTTGGATTGGGAGAAAGATTAAATATGTGAAAAGAAACTAATTAACTATTGAAAAGATTAGTTGATTGGGTTGTTGGGCTTAGATTAGATGAAGTCGATCGAGTTTGTGAAAATTCATGAATATTTGTATTATTTCAGTGATGTTCGAATATTAGTCTATACAGACAAAGGAATCTGACTGACTACTATTATTAAAATATTACAGACTACCTCTATTTTCAACCCCAGCGTGCTCCCACAACCAAACCCAACTATTTCCCAGTCTATCAGTATAATTAATAGTATGTTAATATCATTAATTTGTGATGATATGTGAACAAAAATGAGGGAAGGCCACCAACTTTGTTTGGACCCAACTACAAAATCTTCAATCTTGTCAACTCCTTTTAACAAATTAACTTCTTTTCTTTTAACGCCGGCCCCAGTAATACATCAACTGTCAGTTGCAAACTTAGAAGTGGCAATTCACAACAGAAAAACATGGTTTAAATTACAGGATGAAGTAAAAATATTCATCAACATTCTTTAAATTCTAGTCTCTTGAGAGAAGCTGGTAAAATGTGACAATCCACTACACACTAAAAAACGCAGCGTGCCTTTCCTGTCAGCAGCAGCCCTACCATCACCACCTCTTATTTCATCTGTACATTCATCCTACTTTTAGTTAGTCCTAAAACTACTCCAAATTTGACAGAGTTTCCAAAGCCCCAGTAAATAAAATATAAAATAAGAAAAAAGGGATTAATTTTCAAGAAAATGAATCAGAAAAGTAAATCTTGAGGTGGGCACAATTCCTTGCGAAGCTTTTGAGAGAAAAGCCTACAAGCATCAATGCTCAAGTCCACCGCCGCCGACAACGCCACGAACGCTGCCGCATCCTCCGAGCAGCTGACATGCTGCACGCTAACCTCCACCAGCGGCGCCACCACTCTCCCACCCCCGCGCCCCTCCCCTTCAACCCGAGCCGACATTACGATCCCCCTGTACATGCAAAAGGGCCACAGCCCGTACCCGAAATCCCCGCTGCCGCGGGGGCTGCAGACCGGTGACGCCGCCGCCCCGTTGTCGTCCAAGTCTATCACGAACTTCCCCCCCTTGCTGCAGCTGATGGTCGATTCCGCCAGGACAATGCCGGCAGCCGCAGAGTCTGGAATCAGCTCGAACCGGTAGCCGAGGCCGTCGATCACCCCACCGCGCTCGCGCCACGCCTCCAGGCGGCCCCACGGCTTCCACGTGCCGTCGCCCGGGCGGAGGATGAGCCAACAACCCGGGTTGGACCGGCTCACCCGGTCCGAACCGGTCGACGCCACAAACGGCGTTACCATTGAGGCCGCCGCCACCGGAGAACCAGAGAGATCGTGGATTGTAATTGACCATCCTTTTCGCTCTTTCCCCGGCCGCTCTCTTTCGCTCCCAAACGAACTTAACCAACCTTTTCCACCATTGTTACTGTGCTCCGATGGCAAAGACCTATCAATTTAATAATCAATTACTCAACTTTAATCCCAACTATCCAACGTTATCCCCAAAATTTCAAAGAAATAAAGCGTAAACGGGCCCGGCGCAATTGAATTTCAACAAAGGCTCTCTTTACCGTACAACTACTAATCACATCACAATTACGAAAAGAATGTATTTTATTTTAATTTTCTCTTTTTGTTTTGTAATACCTGAAGAGCTGATTACGGTCGGCTGTACGGAGACTGAATTTGCAGGTAAAGACGGGCTGCCGAATATTCCCGCGAACTTGGAAAATCTGCGGGCTGCATTCGGGCTCTCGATCGAACTCGAATACGAATCTCGGGTCGGGCTCGGCCATCACATTCAAGTGGAACCGTGCGGAGCCTTTCGCTTCTCTCCCCACATTAATCCACCCGTTGTGGAAGGCCACAGCCCTAGATTCCGCCACCGCCAAATCCAGCGGCACCGTTATCTTCCCCAGCAATCGCCCGGCGTGCAGGTGGCCCCGCGGCGGCCGGAGTAGACCGAGATTTTGAGCGGCGGCCACTTGGAGATGGAGAAGATGGAGGATTTGGCGGTGATGCGGTTGAGGTCGGCTTTGCTGAGGTGGAAGCTGGCGGCGAGCGTCGGAGGGTTTCCATCGGGGAATTGGACATTTTCCGGCGGAATGTAGGGCACCGCGGCTGTCTGGAGCGGGAAGCCTCTCAGCTGGATTGTGCAGAAGCACGGTGACGAGGACGGATGCACGGCGGAGCGAGCCGGCTTCGCCGCCACCGGGATTTTGAGCGCGAGGTTGCCTACGGTTAACCGCACGAAAGGGCAGGGGTCCATGAGGATTGTAGTTGGGAATGCAAGTTCATACAAATATTATCGGTTAATTGAGTTTATTAGCGGCGGCGCAGGGAAGAACGGTAGACGAGGAAGGAGCTAATGTGCGATGAGGGGCGCAGGATAACTAGCGGGAAAGTGAACAAGAGTAGTAGTCCATAGGGATGCGATGCGCAGTGCGTCCCATCACTTAACGACGACGCTGATCTGCTGTTTGCTAATTTTCTGTTAGCTGCCAACGAAAATGAAATGAAAGTTAACAAAACGTTAAATTGAACTTACATTTAGGGATAATCATAAACATATCTCAATTTTGATGAGCTTTTGAAAAATATCTTTTAATTTTAATTAATATATTAAAATGTTTCAACTTTTGATGAAAATTTGAAAAATATTATCAATTTTAATTAATATCTAAAATGTCTCAAACTTTAGTGAGATTTTGAAAAATGTCACAATTTAGAGTTTCCGATGACGGAATGCTAAGTGAGTTTACTCTCGTTTAGATTATAACTCAAATGACTCAACATTTCATCTCGATAGATTATAACTCAAATGACTCATGATTCTGTCGTTGGAAACTCTGAATCGAGGGTATTTTTTAAAATCTTATTAAAGTTTGAGATATTTTAATATATTAACTAAAGTTGGAGATATTTTTTAAAATCTAGTCAAAGTTGGAGACACAAACTATAATTATCCCTATATTTTATGTTATTTCTTTATTTCAAGCGAGCTTGACTTAAAATAATAATAATTGGGAAGGTGCTTGGCTTTTTTAACATAGTTTGTGGAATGAAGAGATTACTAAGTGTTTACAAAGTAAAATATTAAAAGTTTTTGTTATTTTTTTTTTCATGAAAAGTCATACAAGTTTTTATTAAATATGAAAGGTGCTTGGCTATTATTAACATAGTTTATAAGATGTATAAGATATAAGTTTTTGCAATCTAAAATAATTATACAAGTTTTTATTAAGGGTTAATTGTCACATTTGTCATGAACTTTAAAATTTGAATGACCCTAATTTTTCCATGATCCCCGATTGAATCCAACATAGTAAAATAAAAATTATGTGACAATCAAACGACGTAGGTTTACTTAAAACGACGTTGTTTTGGATTGTTACATTAAAAAAAATCTGATTTCCACATCACATCATCACCATCATCTCTCCATCTTCCATCTCATTCATCTCTCATCCCACCCCACCAACATCCCCATTCATTCTCTTCGTTGACCACCACTGCCGCCGCAAATGGGCGGCGCCTCCTGAACCACCGCCGCAAACACTCCGCCTGAAACTTGGCTAACTGGTTCAACCCCACCTACCGCAGCCCCGTTGCCCCCAGTGCCTCCCTCTACAAATCAAATTGTGGGTCCCAATCACCTATTGCTGGCACCACCTCACAGATCCCGCTGGCGGTGTTTATTCCTCATCGGAATCATGCCGGATTTCATATTACATGTGCCGCATCGACTGTTAGTATGAGCTTAGCTGCGCACCAATATGTTGATTATTGAGTTGCGAAGCTTATAAACGAAATAGATTGGAAATTGAAAGGGTATGTGTCATTAGCCTTGCTCAGTTTGCTATTAATGTATGAATCTTTAAGTTCACTATTAATGTATGAATCTTTAAGTTCAGTGATTCAAATTTACTCTTTCAATTGGGTTCGAAGAGAAAGTGGACCGGCTGTTGTGTTACGTAATCATACGGGGCCGTGGCGGGCAACGGAGGTCGTCGGAAGAAAGTGATGAATGAGAGATATTAATTTAAGGATTTGAGAGGGAAACATTTATTGTTAGTTCCTTTTTTTTTCTTAGACAATAGTGAGAGAGATGAGAAAGAGAGTTCATGAGTGGAGAAGAAAGAGAAAGTTATGGTGTTGAACAGAACAGACGTGTGAGAATGATCGAGAAGAAATAATGTGCCGCCCGTTTGCGACGGTGCTGGTGGTCACCGAAAATGAGGAATGAGGATATTGGTAGGGTGGGATGAGAGATGGAGGAGGTGGAAGAGGGAGAGAGGAGAGTGATGATATGATATGGAAATTAGTTTTATTTTTTATTATTATTTTATGTGACAATTCAAAACGATGTCGTTTTGAGTAAAACGACGTCTTTTGATTGCTATATTATTTTTGATTTTTCCATGTTGGATTCAATTTAGAAGTCATGAGAAAAATCAGAAAAATCGAATGTTTATGCACTGTCATTCAAATTTTAAAATTCATGTCACAAACCCGAATTATGTAATTAACACTTTTATTAAAAGATGACTCAAATTTTCTTTAATAAATTTAAAAATATATTATTTTGGGATGTTGAATACGGAAAAACTATTTTATGTTTAAATATTGTAATTACGGACTTATCATGACTAACTTTTATTGACTGGCCGTCCAAACACTTCAAGAAATTGTTTTAAAATTATGATATGATATATAAGCTCTAAAAATAGTTTACAATAAGAAATTTATAAGTTTAGCCAAACCTCTTACCATTTGGACAATTTAGTAGATAACTAAAATTAAAAAGATGAATATAAAAATTCCACGCGAGAAATGGTTGAGATGTTTTCTTCATACATTAATCATTAGACAGAGAAGGTAGTTGTATAAGTAACTTAAAATAAACTCATTTTTCTGTCGACTAACAAATTTATAACTTTCCTTAAGTTTAAGGATTTGTTTAATAATACGGTCAACTTTTGAAAAAGACCCGTATAAATAATTAACATACTCCCTCCGTTATTTTATAAATATCATTAAATTACACATACTAAAAAATTCCTTCGTCCAAAAAATTGTTCCTAGAAATTTTCGGTACGGATTTTAATAAAAGTTATATATGGAGTATATTGTAAGTGCAACAAGAGTTCCATATCAATGTAATATTAAATTAATTAGTTGTCGATAGTGATGGACTATGAATGATCAAAGATGTAAATAAATGGTGTTGTTGAGGATAAGAATAAGAGATATTGATGAGCCATGTGTAGTAAAATATATAAATAAATAGTGTTATTGAGAATACTAATAAGTGTGGAATATTATGTAATGTAGTTTCCATAAATGGAAATAGAATAAATTTGGAGGACGTATCAAAAAGAAAAACTAGGAACAAATTTTGGGGATGGATAAAATAATAAAGTTTAATTTATAATCTTATTAATTATCAATACTTGTATATATATAATTAATTATCAAATTACAAAAAATATTAAATATCAATAAAATAAAAGAAAAAATTATAATTTACTTATAAAGAAATCGAAGGAGTAGCTGGTTGTTCATTTAATAATTCCAAGGGAAATCAATTCAGTCGTTTTTCTCCCTTCCTATTTTGGAAATTTAATCTGATTATAAAACAAGGAGACTGGTGCGGACGTTGGAGTATGGTTTAGATATAGGAAGGGAGAGTTAGTTTGCTAACCTAAGCATGGATTACAGCTGTGTACAGCCTGTCCTTGACTATGAGCCAGTAGAAGAGGTTAACGGCATCTTAAACCGCTGTCAGCTTAAACCTTCTACTTCGTTGAGCTTCGTATCGCTCAAATGAGAAATGCATATGGAAACTGAATTGTATCATCTCCAAATCTTTTTTCTTTTTGCCCAAAAATAAAAATAAAACAATATAACTTTGTTAAAAATAAAAATACCGAAAAATAAAAAATTTCTGATGACGAGAGGTGCTAAAATAAATTGTAGTAACCCGAAAAATCTTTAGTATTAATTAGAGGTTAATTAAACGTAATGAGAGGCTTAAAAGCTATTAATTTCATAAGAATGAAATAAAGAGGTATAAAATGGGTTATTAATCGATAGAAATTCGATTATTGCTTAATTGAAGGATATGAGATTAGAAAATGTAGAGATTATTTAGAAATGAGTTTTATTATGATAAAATGTGAATTATGTGATTATTAATGTGTGTTTGAATGAAAATGCTATTAATAGAAAGTGTGCTATAAAATGCATTAATTATTTTTGCATGTTAATTTTCTTATAAAATGAGATGAATTATTATTCAAGTTATTAATTTGCTTGAATAAATTATTTTATTATTATTATTTAGTGATAAAGGGATTATTTGTTATAAATTTCGAAATTTAAGGAAATTAAGTGTTTCTATTTGAATATTTATACATGAAAGAATTTAATTTATGGTTATAGGAATTTAATTTCAATCATGTTATAATTTGTTTTGTAATCTAATATTTGTTAGAAATATAGACATATATATTAAAGGATATTGAGGAGTAACATTAGTAATATTAGAGGTTTATTTATAAATTTTGGAAATTAGTGTCAAACTTTAATGAAATGAATATAAAATGTACATGAAATGCAAATTAACATTCTAGAATTTTAATAACAACATAAGATCATCCTCAACCTTGTTTTCTCCCAAACTTTCGGCCACTTCACACACAAGCACACACTAAAATTTTATTTTCACATTTAATCCATTTTCAAGTGGGAATTTAGTGGCAAATCAATCCAAAGAAGGTAATTACTTGATTTAACCTAAGTTTTTGTGATTTAAATTGATATATATGGTTTCTTTATGATCCTATGATTTTCGAAAATATTGAAGTGTTGATTATGATTGATTTGTTTAATTTTTGTTATGTTTATTGAATTAATTATGTTTATGAAGCTTAATTAATATATGCTAGGGTTTTAATTCTTTAAATTCATGAAGTTGGAAATTAAAGTATTGGTATGAACCCTAATTTTTGTATATGAAGCATATGCTATGATTTAGTTGAATTGAGCCTAGATATATGTTTAGAAATAGAAATAAACAACTTATGATTAAAGAAATGGAACTTAAATCATGTATACTAAAAATCCTATAAATTTCGAAAACTAAGGGTGATAGGAACTTGAGGATTTTGATTTTATTTGATCAAATTGATATGATATTTAGACTTTGGGATATATATAATGCATGATATGAATTTATAAGAATTTAATTCATGCATATGAATAAAGTTGAAATTTTCGAAAATGAAGGGGATGTTTTGAACTATGATTTCTTGATTTTATTTGATGTATTTGATATGATTTTTGAGATCTAGGATAAAAATAATGCTTAAGTTGAATTTATGAGAATTTTTGAACATATGTATTAAAAGTTGAAAAATTAAAGTTTAGTGTAAAGTTATGATTTTATGTGATAAACTTGATCAAGATTTGAATGGATCATGAATTAATGATAATTGATACTAAATGAGTATAATTATGAGGTATTTGATATTAAATGTATTTTAGATGGTAAAACTGTTGAAATTTTCTATATATGTAGTTGAAGGGCATTAGGCGATCAAAGTGTAAATGAATGAATTTAATCTTGTTTTAAGTTCCTAAATGCATATTTAAGTATATGGTGATGATATTGAGGAGCTTGGGATGAAATTGGATGAGTTTGGATTAATTGGGCTATTCATATTATAAACGTTATCTCGAAATTTCGGTAGAGATTGTTTATTAATAAGACGCTTGAAATTTAATTGGTAAACTATTGATAAGTAGTTAAATGAATAAGGAAGGTTACTAAATTCAATAATAATTTTATGTTACAAGGATCAAGTGGGCAAGAAAGGACGTGAAGGAAGAAACGTTAGAAAAAGTCAATAAAGGGTAACAACTATCCGGTGGACATTTCTTAACTATCTTTTAACGAGCGCTCAATAATTGTTTATTTCTCAAAATGAAAGTGCATGTTTTATAAATGAGTTGACTTGCCTATTTTAGCATATGCATTATGCCTATCTACGAGATCATAGACGACGCCGGGCTTGGCCGGATGAGCTCCCAAGACGAGTCGTGGTACACAAGAGTGATCGGGAGCCTTCGGACCGATCACGGTATTGAGAGGAGGCCACCTCTCGATACCTAGAAAGAAGCGTAGATATGGTATCCGTGAATGGGAGCCTTCGGACCGACACGAAAGATTGCCGCATAGCATGAGATAGAATGATAAGAAGCATGCATCATGAAATGTTTTAAATGTGAAAAGTTAGCACATGTTATTTTACTAAAACCCCTGTGTTAGAAAAATAAGTGGCAAGTCAATTATGCTTTATGGCAGTGCCCACTGAGTACTTTTCAGTGCTCATGCCCTGCATATGTTTTCCCTATATGCAGGTTAAGCGAGGAGATGGCGGCAGAAAGGACACTGAGCTAGGATTTTTGATCTTGTATATATATTTTTCATGCCCGAGAATTTTGTCTCCATACATAATTCTCAGCCACCCTATCTGTTGTGCATACTCTGAATTGTTAATGTTGATACTGACATGATACTATCAAACTTGAATGTCTTTGAATCTGGTATATTTTGATATGTATAAATATGTTGATTGTTGATGATGTCCTTGTTGAGGCTGGGGAATTGATTCTGTTGATTATTGATGTTCGTTGCTATTTTGGGCTATCCTATTTCCAAACGAAACTCTGGCGAAATTTTTATAAAATTTTGATAACCCAGAATTCAAGTATCCCTATTGAGAGATTATGATCCAAATCACCCCATAGTCACAACTTGTCTATTTAATTAGCTATTTAATTAAGTAACTAATAGTGAATACTTGATTAATTAGTTAATTAAGTAGGCGGGTCATGACAGAGGTATCGAGCCGGTTTGGCTCGTGCTGATGGTTTATTTAGCCCACCTCTATTTGAAAAGCCTCGAGTCTTAAAAGTCAAGTATATAGTAATGCTCAGTGATCCAAGTCCGCCTCTCCAGCTTAGCCAGGTATGAAAATTTTGAGATTTTGAAAGATGGAATGAAAGTGATAAAAGAAATGTTAAGATGGAATATCACGGGAATGGCTAAGTGTATATATTTGCTTCGGCTCTTTTTCTGAGTTATACATTTATAAGAGGATGGGAGAACTTGAATAACTCCAAAGAAGTCCACTTCTGCTAAACCTTTAAGAATGAGAAAAATGAACAAAGTTATAAACTCAAGATAGGGCTTGTCGGGATCTGACACTCGTGTTAAATGTGTTTCATGGGAAAAGGAAGGCGCTTAGAAGGTATGGTGTAGTAGATCTAGATGGAGTGTTCCAATCAAGTGCCTCTCTTCTCGATGGTGTGGATGGGCCTCTGAGTTTGCTTAGATTTTGTTTGTCCGGATTTGAAGATTCATAAGCCTAATACGGAACAGCCCCATATATTCAATATTCCTCCTGCCGCTTAATTTATTCTTTCAACTCGCCAGGTTGACATTCATCATAAATTAATTGATATTCTGTTTTCCTGAGATCCCTAAATGAACCTGAAAGTGTTGAACTGGAGTTGAAAATGCAGCTACAGATCCAGTTGTTGGTCCTAATTACTTTCGAGATTATTTGTTGATCGAATAGAATCTTGATTGACTTCTTTGGATATGGATCTGTATGATCATTCTTTGTATAAGAACCCCTTCCATTTGAAATTTCTTTTTTTTTCTACTTCAGAAATGGTAATAACTTTCCTACCTGTTCCCGATACTCGTAAATAGAAAATTTGTACTCAATGGGCACCTCTACCTTTCACCTTTATCCACCCGGAATTTACTTTGTCGTGATGGCAAAAGACTTCGGAGAGTTAGCACACCTCACCTTAGGTATTTCAAGAGTTTCGTAAGAGTTAATAGAAATATTAGACGACGATATCAAAGTGGTGTGTAGGTATTAAAGCGGAAGGTCGGCCCCAGATATTCCTTGAAAATAATTTTATTTTGCCTTGTATCCTTTAGAAGGGGTGTGAATTTTAATGAACTGTTATCCATTCTTACTTTAATTACTTTTATGCTTAACCATTTGATTGTAACCTTAATTGTGATTATGTTGTTCCCTCTTGTATTGATATCCTGTTAAATATTGTGAAACCTTCCTATTTTCTTGAATTATAGAATGCCTCCAAGAAGAAGAAGAATTGAATCAATTTCAATGGAAGCTCAACAAAGTGCTACGACCCCATTAATCGAACAGCCCTTCACCCCGGACTGCAAGAAAAGTTTCAATTATTTCTCAAACGTAATCCACCAACTTTCACCTGGTCATGATCCTCGCCAAGGTAAGAGTGGGTCGATCAGAGAAAAGATTTTCATATTTTTAGAATGTTCGGATCAAGAGCGTCTTCGTGTGTAGGATTTCTTCTCAAGGGACCAATGATTATTGGTGGAATCTCGCCGTAAAACATTTATCGCAGCCCGCTTAGAAAGCTTAACATGGGAAAGATTTAAAGAAGAGTCAGATGTGAAGTTTATTCCTCGCAGCCACCGGAAGCGTAGGAGATCGAATTTATGAATTTGAAGGTGGTTCTAAGACGGTAGCGTATCATGACAGGAATTTTGTGCCTTAGCACGGTATGCACCGCATAAAGTGGAGTCGATGAGAAAATGGCCGAAGCTGTTTGCTCAGACTCGACAAGAAATTAGGGTCGTGTTAGCTGCACAACCTTCCTCGACGATGTCAAACGCTAAATCGAGCGTTGGATATGGAAATGGAGCTGCAAGTCGAAAAGTCCGAGCCACCGCCTCAACTCGCACTCAACTTTCTCGAAATCGGACCAAAGCAGAGCGTAGATTCAAAGGAAAAGAAGGTGGAAGATAAGAGTTTTGCAAGAAAGAAACCTTTCCGAGGCTCGGTCAATCGTCGAAAGGGTCATTTCACCACCATCCCAAGGATTTCCTCAACCTCCTCGCGCCAACTTAGAGTGCCGATATGTTCCCAAAGGTGGAAAAGCTCATTCTGTGGATCCGCTGCTTGGGAAGCAATACTTGTTACACTTGCGGACAATTCGCCACTACTCTTTAATTGTCCAAATCGTACTAAAATGCCGTGAAATAGTGGACGAAAAACTTCTTCCAAACCCACCCAACCTCCGAAAGCAATTGTCGGATATTCTTCTCAACCTCAATCTCAAGACTGCAATCTTCCGTACCATTGGTTCTGTGATAACACCCTAAGTCGATTCAACCTCAATCCTTTCAAGTACATGACTCCTGAGCTTATGCAATCCATCGAAGCAACCCAAGAGAACTCCGTAAATTTGACGTATGGGACGCCCGAATGGCGTACCTATTCTTATTCTTTTCGATATCGAGCCTCGCATTCATTTATTTCATCCGCATGTGTAATTGCTTTTGAGCTTCCCATAAAGCAAGTCAATCGAATTTTAATGTGTCTACCCTTTAGGCGGTCACTTTAGTTAATCAAGTATGTCCTAACTTAGAATTTGAGTTAGATCCCTAAAGCTAAAAGTCAATCGCTATGCTTATTGCCATGAGGATGTAGACTTGATCCTAGGGGTGGATTGGTTAACTAAAAATTTTGCTAAAATTCATTGTGAAAAAGGGGAGATAGCCTTTCAACCACCTGGAAAAGAATCCACTTGTTTCTATGGGATAGATGAAAAGAAGAGATGGATTCCCATAGTATCTGCTTTGCAGATGGAGAAGATGATAAGATGCGAAGAAAATCAGGTTTATCTAGTATACCTGAATGAAAAGGATAAAATGGAAAAGAAAATAGAAGAGGTACCTGTGGTAAGAGAATATTTAGATGTTTTTCCGGAGAAATTGTCAGGCTTACCGCCGAATAGGCAGTTAGATTTTGCGATAGATCTTGAACCTGGATCGGCACCTGTGTCGAAAGCTCCTTATCGAATGGCACCAAAGGAACTTCAAGAGTTGAAAGTTCGCCACAAGAACTTTTAGACATGGGTTTTATTCGACCCAAGCATTGCCATGGGGCACCGGTCCTTTTTGTTAAGAAGAAAGATGGTACCTTAAGGATGTGCATTGATTATAGGGAGTTGAATAAATTGACATTAAAGAATAAGTATCCTCTCCCTCGAATAGATGACTTGTTCGATCAACTTAGAGAAGCTCGTGTGTTCTCAAAGATCGACCTGAGATCCGGATATCATCGCTGAAGGTTAAATCGTAAGATATACCTAAGACACTTTTCGGACGAGATATGGTCACTACGAATTTGTGGTAATGCCATTCGGGTTGACAAATGCTCCAAATATATTCATGGACTTGATGAATCGAGTATTCCATGAATACCTTGATAAGTTCGCTTTAGTATTTATTGATGATATTCTAATCTATTCAAAAAGCGAGCTGGAACATGAAATGCATTTAAGAATGGTGCTAGAAAAGTTGAGAGCGAAAAAGTTATACGCCAAGTTCAAGAATGTGAATTCGCCCAAGAAGTGAATTTTCGCCACATCGCTTCGCGGAAGGAATTAAAGTTGATCCAGCCAAAGTGCAAGCGGTGCTAGAATGGAAGACTCCATCGACCCAGAACGAGATTCGCAGTTTCTTAGGTCTAGCAGGATATTACAGAAGATTCATTGAAGGATTTTCGAAAATTGCTAGACCTATGACCCAACTGTTGCGGAAGGGAGTGAAGTTTCAGTGGACTCAAGAATGTGAAAATAGCTTCCAGGAACTCAAGGACAAGCTGACTTCTGCACCAGTATTGATAATACCAGATCCTGATAAAGAGTACACTCTTTATACAGATGCGTCGAAGAAAGGAATCGGAGGTGTCTTAATGCAAAATGGAAAAGTAATCGCGTCGCCTCTCGCCGCTAAGACCTCATGAACTTAATTATCCCACGATGACTTGGAGTTAGCCGCCACGTGCACGCATTAAAGATTTGGAGACATTATCCGATGGATCAAAATGTGAGATCTATATGGATCACAAAAGTTTGAAGTATTTCTTCGAACAAAAGGATCTGAATATGCGACAACGAAGATGGCTAGAATTGGTTAAAGATTATGATTGCGAAATTAAGTACCATCCCGGAAAAGCAAATGTTGTCGCCGATGTTAGTCGAAAAAGTCGGAAAGATTAGGACATCTCCTAACTGAAAATGATGAATTGATTCGTGATTTCGAAAAGATGAGGTTGGAGATAATATTACCTCCACAGACTATTCGAGGTATCATCGCAACGTTAGTTGTTGTACCGGACTTGAGGGCTCGAATAATTGAAGCGCAGCGATATGATGATCAACTCGAGAAGTTACGAATGAAAATTCGAACATGAGAACTATCGGGCTACAGAGAAGCTGAAGATAATGCGATTATGTTAGGAAATCGTATTTACGTGCCCAATGATATGAAGCTAAAGATGAGATTATGAGCGAAGCTCATAATGCTCCATATTCGCTCATCCCGGAACACCAAGATGTACGAGATCCGAGCAAGATTTCGTCCGGACAGAATGAAAAGAGAAATAGCATCTTTGTCGAACGATGTTTGGCATGCCAACAAGTCAAAGCACTCCATCGAGACCACATGGAAAGTTGCATCCTCCGGAAATTCCGAGTGGAAATGGGATCATGTAGCAATGGACTTTGTGACGGATTGCCCAAGTCAAAACGTGGAAACACATCGATTTGGGTAATAGTTGATCGACATCGAAGAGTGCTCACTTTATCCCGACCCTCATTACTTATGGAGCGAGATAAATTGGCACAAATATATATACGAGAAATAGTGCGATTGCATGGAGTGCCGATTTCGATTACTTCGGATCGCGACACCAAGTTCACCTCACGGTTTTGGGTGAGTTTTCAAAAAGAATTAGGTACTAAATTGAACTTTAGTACAACATTCCACCCACAAACTGATGGTCAAACAGAAAGAACTATCCAGACGCTAGAAGATATGCTTAGAACAATGGGTGTTAGATAGAGGTGATCAATGGGAACAAGCCTTGCCGTTGGTTGAATTCGCATATAACAACAGCTATCAGGCTACGATTCAAATGGCGCCATACGAAGCTTTATACGGCAAAAAGTGCAGATCACCCCTCTATTGGGATGAAGTCGGAGAAAGAAAAGTTCTAGGCCCGAGGCAATAGAAGAAATGATTCAGATTGTGAAGCAAATCAGAAAAGGATGCAAGAAGCTCAAGATAGATGTAAATCTTATGCAGATAACCACGATCCGAATTGAAATTTGATGTAGAGATAAAGTTTTCCTAAAAGTCTCGCCAACCAAAGGAGTTCACCGCTCGAATTAAAGGAAAACTTAAGCCAAGATTTATTGGTCCTTATGAAATTATAGAAAAGTGGGACCAGCTTGCTTACCGACTAGCTTTACCGCCGGCTTGGTAATATTCATGACGATTCCATGTGTCCCACCAGAAATATATCTATGATCCTAAGCATATAATACATCAAGAGGAAATTATTCTTGAACCAGACTTGAGCTATGAAGAAAGACCAGAATGCATTTTAGACAGAAAAGAGCAGAAGCTAAGGAATAAGTCCATTCCCTTAGTAAAAGTCCAATGGAGTCGCCATGGTCTAGAAGAAGCAACCTGGGAATTAGAAGATCAGATGAAAGAAAGATATCCAGAATTATTTTCTAAGGTACGAAATTTCGAGGACGAAATTATTTTAAGGGGGAGGGAATGTAGTAACCCGAAAAATCTTTAGTATTAATTAGAGGTTAATTAAACGTAATGAGAGGCTTAAAAGCTATTAATTTCATAAGAATGAAATAAAGAGGTATAAAAGGGGTTATTAATCGATAGAAATTCGATTATTGCTTAATTGAAGGATATGAGATTAGAAAATGTAGAGATTATTTAGAAATGAGTTTTATTATGATAAAATGTGAATTATGTGATTATTAATGTGTGTTTGAATGAAAAATGCTATTAATAGAAATTGTGCTATAAAATGCATTAATTATTTTTGCATGTTAATTTTCTTATAAAATGAGATGAATTATTATTCAAGTTATTAATTTGCTTGAATAAATTATTTTATTATTATTATTTAGTGATAAAGGGATTATTTGTTATAAATTTTGAAATTTAAGGAAATTAAGTGTTTCTATTTGAATATTTATACATGAAAGAATTTAATTTATGGTTATAGGAATTTAATTTCAATCATGTTATAATTTGTTTAGTAATCTAATATTTGTTAGAAATATAGACATATATATTAAAGGATATTGAGGAGTAACATTAGTAATATTAGAGGTTTATTTATAAATTTTGGAAATTAGTGTCAAACTTTAATGAAATGAATATAAAATGTACATGAAATGCAAATTAACATTCTAGAATTTTAATAACAACATAAGATCATCCTCAACCTTGTTTTCTCCCAAACTTTCGCCACTTCACACACAAGCACACACTAAAATTTTATTTTCACATTTAATCCATTTTCAAGTGGGAATTTAGTGGCAAATCAATCCAAAGAAGGTAATTACTTGATTTAACCTAAGTTTTTGTGATTTAAATTGATATATATGGTTTCTTTATGATCCTATGATTTTCGAAAATATTGAAGTGTTGATTATGATTGATTTGTTTAATTTTTGTTATGTTTATCGAATTAATTATGTTTATGAAGCTTAATTAATATATGCTAGGGTTTTAATTCTTTAAATTCATGAAGTTGGAAATTAAAGTATTGGTATGAACCCTAATTTTTGTATATGAAGCATATGCTATGATTTAGTTGAATTGAGCCTAGATATATGTTTAGAAATAGAAATAAACAACTTATGATTAAAGAAATAGAACTTAAATCATGTATACTAAAATCCTATAAATTTCGAAAACTAAGGGTGATAGGAACATGAGGATTTTGATTTTATTTGATCAAATTGATATGATATTTAGACTTTGGGATATATATAATGCATGATATGAATTTATAAGAATTTAATTCATGCATATGAATAAAGTTAAAATTTTCAAAATGAAGGGATGTTTTGAACTATGATTTCTTGATTTTATTTGATGTATTTGATATGATTTTGAGATCTAGGATAAAAATAATGCTTAAGTTGAATTTATGAGAATTTTGAACATATGTATTAAAAGTTGAAAATTAAAGTTTAGTGTAAAGTTATGATTTTATATGATAAACTTGATCAAGATTTGAATGGATCATGGATTAATGATAATTGATACTAAATGAGTATAATTATGAGGTATTTGATATTAAATGTATTTTAGATGGTAAACTGTTGAAATTTTATATATATGTAGTTGAAGGGCATTAGGCGATCAAAGTGTAAATGAATGAATTTAATCTTGTTTTAAGTTCCTAAATGCATATTTAAGTATATGGTGATGATATTGAGGAGCTTGGGATGAAATTGGATGAGTTTGATTAATTGGGCTATTCATATTATAAACGCATCACGAAATTTCGGTAGAGATTGTTTATTAATAAGACGTTGAAATTTAATTGGTAAACTATTGATAAGTAGTTAAATGAATAAGGAAGGTTACTAAATTCAATAATAATTTTATGTTACAAGGATCAAGTGGGGCAAGAAAGGACGTGAAGGAAGAAACGTTAGAAAAAGTTGAATAAAGGGTAACAACTATCCGTGTGGGCATTTCTTAACTATCTTTAACGAAATCAATAATTGTTTATTTCTCAAATGAAAGTGCATGTTTTATAAATGAGTTGACTTGCCTATTTTAGCATATGCATTATGCCTATCTACGAGATCATAGACGACGCCAGCTCAGGCCGGACGAGCTCCCAAGACGAGTCGTGTGTACACAAGAGTGATCGGGAGCCTCGGGACCGATCACGGTATTGAGAGGAGGCCTACCTCGATACCTAGAAAGAAGCGTAGATATGGTATCCGTGAATGGGAGCCTTGGACCGACACGGAAAGATCACCGCATAGCATGAGATAGAATGATAAGAAGCATGCATCATGAAATGTTTTAAATGTGAAAAGTTAGCACAAAGTTATTTTACTAAAACCCCGTGTTAGAAAAATAAGTGGCAAGTCAATTATGCTTTATGGCAATGCCCACCGAGTACTTTTCAGCTCATGCCTCGCATATGTTTTCCTATATGCGTGTTAAGCGAGGAGATGGCGGCGAAAGGACACCGAGCTAGGATTTTGATCTTGTATATATATTTTCATGCCCGAGAATTTTGTCTCCATACATAATTCTCACCACCCTATCTCACAGTATACTCGAATTGTTAATGTTGATAATCGATATGATACTATCAAACTCGAATGTCTTTGAATCTGTATATTTTGATATGTATAAATATGTTGATTGTTGATGATGTCCTTGTTGAGGCTGGGGAATTGATTCTGTTGATTATTGATGTTCGTTGCTATTTTGGGCTATCCTATTTCCAAACGAAACTCCGGCGAAATTTTTATAAAATTTTGATAACCCAGAATTCAAGTATCCCTATTGAGAGATTATGATCCAAATCACCCCATAGTCACAACTTGTCTATTTAATTAGCTATTTAATTAAGTAACTAATAGTGAATACTTGATTAATTAGTTACTTAAGTAGGCGGGTCGTGACATAAATAAACAAAATGCCGAAAAATACTAAATATAAGGTGAAAAAGTAAATAAATTGGCACCAACACGGCAACACCCCTGATCCGTCCATGATCATAGAGTAATTATGAACTTAATTAGGATTAGTAATCTACTTGATCCGTCCACGATCATAGAGTAATTATGAACTTAATTAGGATTAGTAATCTATTATTAGGATTCATTAATCCACACTTAGGTATCCTGAAGGTGTGGCCATCGACTTCAAGTGCGGCTCTATATATAATTTTATCTGGATATTTGAAAGCAATTTGAGCTAGAAAATATTATTTGTGGCCATTGCACCTTCCCTTGATCACACCATTAAGAGTAAAACTGCTTCATAAACATTTAGTTTATATTTGATTCCAAAAAATTATTTAAGAAGTTAAAATGATTTTGTCTAGTGGCACGAGAAGCTATCCTAAAAAAGGTAAAACTCCCACATTGTAGCTACTAGCCTACTAAAACTTGATCATTAGTCCTTGTTCCAAATCTATTACTCCCTCCGTCCACCAAAAACGTGCATTTAATTCATTTTCGGTCCGTCCACCAAAAATGTGCACTTTCCTTTTTTAGAAACACCAACTTTACATTTTACCTCAACTTATCCACTTATTTACAAAAACACTCATGGCCCACCTTTTACACTCACAATCCATTAATATATTCATTTATTATCCCAATGACACACATTTTATACACATTTACTTTACACTCATTAGCTTTATTAAAACCGTGCCACCAAAACGATGCACGTTTTTGGTGGACGGAGGGAGTAGTTTTTAACCAACCGAGTTAAGTCTATGAAGACGAAAGGTGAGTGCACTTGTTTCCTTTTTTGTGTACCTTTCCCAACTACACATAGTTGAGTGTTTTTTATCAATTGAATATAGAAATTTAAGGTCACGTCACGATAGATTCGAACCCGATACTTTTGGCATCGGGCATTAACCATTCTATTACTAAGCCAACACATACATAATTAAGTATGTTTCATTATTTAAATAGGGCATGCGTCTAATGCCGATTATTGAATTAGCAACATTGGACTTGCTTACATCGGACTTGCTTTCTATTTTTGTATCAGTAACACATTATACTTTCTTGTAAGGCACTGCAATTATTAACATGGACTACTTGGAATCTTGGAAGATGAAGTCTTCTAACAATTTAAGCAAAGGACAGCTTTAAAAATAAATAAATCAAATTTAGCAAATACTCGAATGGGTCAAATAATAGGGTGCATTGTTGAAAGCTTTAGATTGTTTAATGTCATAGAGAATGTGCACAAATTTCTCTCTATTCCACACAACTATAGTAAACGCTACACCGTTAGTTTGGTATCAAATGACAAATAAACTTTTTATATGTATTTATAATATTTAGAAGGATCGGTCACAAAATAATACGAATGTGTCATCTATTCATTATCAAAAAATGCACCATGACACCTATTAATAATAAAAATGACCCCTAAACATGTGTAGTGTTCGGTTATTCGAGATTAAATTGGTTCGAGGTAATCCAAAACTTAATTGATCTGAGACTACATGAGATTAATTTTGTCATAGGAGAAGACCAAAAACTCATAAGGCAGAACTCATTCTACGCAGCACTATCTTGAAATTATGTATCGAGCGAGTTCATCCAACCGAACATCATATCATCGAACTAAGTCATATCTAATCCATCAGTCGGAAGACTCCCTTAGTAGATTGGATTGGATATCTGGAGCTTCCTTGTATATAAAAATCCAGCATTAAGTTTAACATTTGGTTCTAAAACTTTTAAATTAATAAATATATATAAAAATATTTCTGGGCCCCTAATATTTAAGGTTGGGCCATCGTCCAACTCGCCCACCCTTAGAGCTAGTTCTTATTATTGAGTATGTTGGCCCATTTCAGTAATGGGGTCAGCCTGCACTCCTAACCACCAACAATTTCAGTAATGTATGACTATGTGAATCTTAATTTCTTTAATTTACTTTATGTATATTAATATGTTAGCCGCGTATAATGCGGGTGAAGCAAAAAGGTTATGACACAGAAGACATTCTTCTAGTAATATATAATTCTCGTATTTTTTCCAACCCTTTTGTTTTTAAATTGATTTCAATGATTCTTTTTATATTAGAGAGACACGAAATATAAAGCACAAAATATTTGTAATTTGCAACAATCAAGCTATACGTGAGTAATGTAATAATTGTGAATTTAGTGCCTGTACTTTTAGCAATGAGCATGATTTCGAGATAATATTTTAACTAATTTAAATAAAGAATACGGATATTTCTAAGAAAATTGGAACACAAAATTTTAGAAGCGCAATACAACATATAGAAATTTAAGATTTGAAAGTTGTGTTTGGCCGGTAATCAGAATCCACAAGGTCAAATAAATCTTGGATGGCTGAATGAAATGAAAATTCAATGCTAATCAATTAATAATAAATATGGTAATGCAATAACTTATACATAATTGTCATGAACAAATGCACAAATTACGCTTAATACAATAACCATATTGAAAATAAAATATGGAATTAAAAGGCACAGATTGTGGAATTTAGAAAAATTATAAGAATTGCCACTTAGGATATGTGATTGTTGTGGTGGCTATAGTATGTAATGCTATATAGGTATTCTAGAAATCGAAAATCATATTTTGAATTAGTGAATATAAGAGACCGAAAGATTTTCAAACATAAATTAGTAGATTTACTTAACAAAGCCACCATAGTTTACTTTGTGGTGGTTAGGATACGTAATGCTATATAGGTATTATAGGTAGATGTTTATGATGGATATAGATAAACCTTTTTTGCATTATAGATGGTAATGGAAATTGGAAATTAATTTTGTCGATTTTTATTTGTACTTTTCTCTTCTTCCACAAGAAAATTGACATTGTAGAGAGTTGAAAATCACATTCATAGCTATCTTTTTTCCTTTTGTTTATATATTTAATATGTCTACAATTTAGTTACAATTATTAATTATTATTTGTAATTTAGTAATCATTATCGTATATTATACGGGAGCAAACAACTCGGGGACACCAGTTCCCGTAGTACCAACGCTATTAAATTAGTTATATATAAAATGTCGTGTTATTAAATATAACATACTTCTTCTGTCACCTATTTATCTTTATGAGAATTTTCGATGCGATTTTTAACAAAAAATGTTGAGTGTATTGGAAGTGGAGTAAATATATTATTAAATTAATTAATAGTGAGTCAGAGTGATTAGAGGTGTAAATAAATAATTTTATTGAGAATAATAAGTAAGAATGATAATGAGCTATAAATAGTAAAAAGTATAAATAAAGAATGTTGTTAAAAATAATAAGTAGGAAATATTTATGGGGTAGTTTCAATAAAATGAAATATAATTTTTTAAGAAAAAAAAATACTAAATGGAAAAACTAGAAAAATAAATAGAGGACGACGGGGTATATTTGAACATTTCTGTACCTGTATTAGAATACGTAACTGAATTGTAATTGAAAAAGTTGAATCGGATTTAATGGGATTGGTTTTATTTTTCACTTTACAAATTTGCACGGTCATTTAGGGGCATTTTTGTCAAATAAATGGCAGTTGTTTGCTGAAGCCACTGTGAGCGGCAGACGATTCGAATCAGTCGATCACACCTCTCTCTCTCTCTGCCCCTCTAAGTGCCTCTCACTTTTTCAGTCTTCAATGGGAATTCTGGGTTAGTGTTAGTAATACTATTAGCAAATTCTTACAAACATCTTATGCATTGACGCCAAGATTCACGCATACCTAACGTATACTTTTAGGTACACTTGAGGCATATTGTTTGTCTCACATCTTCTCGCTTAGTGCACTTGCAAACCATCGCTCGCCTTTCTCGCCATTTTATTACTTTACTTGGTTTGCAACCGAACACCAAGCACATTTATTGTTGCGTTTGATTTTGCCAGTTGATTTTCTATGCGAAGAAGTTACGCACGATTCTTGCTGTAACATCGTTGTTTGGCGTGTTATGATTATCATAATACAGCGTTTCCCTTTTGGTTAGTGCTAGGGTTTTGTGATGGGACAACTATTATTTTGTTCCCGCCTCGTTTGGGAAAGCGTCTCTTCATTTGAATTTTATTCTTCGCCTCGCAGTTTCAATAGTTTGATTGCACGCGGTCGTGGTTAGGATATTTTGTTTAGGCGCGAATAGAGTAAGTAATGATTTTCCATTTTAAGATTTTGTTGAGTGTTCCTTGTGTTTGTGTCGATCGATTTACTGTCACATTTCTTCGTCATTCAAATATCCATTCGTTAATTTTTGAGTTGGATCTTTTGTTTTGTGTATGGGTCCGACGTTGTACGCCTCATCGTTCATGTGGTTAGATCAAGTCTTTGCGGGTTAGACCTTGTGCCGCGTGTCAATAACACTGTAAATGATACTCATAGTGTATATTAATTATAAGATATAACTTTATAATTTTAGTGTTGATTTTCGTATTGGGTGTGGCTTTGATTGATGATGACTCAATTTTTAATGTGGTGCAAAATTCCCTCGAATAGTTCTGTAAGTCATTTTGCTATCAAATAACTTTGTGAAGCATCTAGGTGATGAGGTATTTCTACATGCTTTAAATGAGAAAATTTGCTATTGGTCTATTTCAAAGTCACATCACTATGCTATTAATTAGGCGCTGATGATGTTAAATAATACTCCCTTCGTCCCGGTATTGTTGGCTCCTTTTTTTTGTACGTGTAGATTAAGAAGAGTTGTGTTTTGTGTGTAAAGTAATGTATGACATGAAATTCAAGGTATTTTTTAGTGTAAAATGATTTCCTTTTTTGGAATGAGCCAATAATAGTGGGACAACCCAAAAAGGAAAACGAGCCAACAATAATGGGACTGAGGGAGTATCTGGTAATTCAGGTATAACACGTGTCATTATTTCAGCTAGTGTTATGACTTTGGTCAATGGTTGGATGTCTTTTTTCTTTGATAGAAGCTTTTGATGTCAAAGTTGCTTTGGGCTTGTGCACCACCCTCTCCCACTACCCTTTAGTTTTGATTATGTGAAAATTATTATCAAACAAGGATTTATGCCTGTTACATATCACAAGCTGCATATGATTGTGATAATAGGAATGTCATTGAACTTCCCATTTCTTGTTCTTAGATGATTGCTTTTTTTTGAAGGGTTCGTATATGATTCTTACTAGTCATATCTTCTGCTGTACTAGTGGTAACAATTTTTTATTGCTGAATAGAAACTTATAAAATGTTTATTCTTTGAGCTTAATTATAAGAACTTACCCTATCTTCTCTGCTGCCTAATAATGACATGTTATGACAGGATTTGTAATGAGGGATCGTTTCTTGGAAGAGATTCCATTGGGAGAAGGTGATTGTTGCACTTCAATTCATCTGTGCTGAATCAATACTTTTTGTTTCTTTTGTTCTTCTGCAACTTCTCTCTCGCTCTCATTTCTTTTCTTTTCCCACTCAAGCAACCGGACAAAGTGTTGATGTGTGCAAATGATCATCACCTTAGTCAAACCATGTAGCCTTTTACATGCATGCATATTTGATTAGATTATGAGATAAGAGAACAGCCCCTCCCCATGAAACACAGCACTGTGATTTCAGTTGGCAGATTTATGTTTTTCGTGCATAAGAATATTAAGTTGACTTTTACTCGCCCACTTATGTAAGTCCTATATAGGCGTTTCTATCTTTGACCTATTAATGCAATGCTTTCCAGGTTGTTCTGAGACTCATGTTAAACTGACAAAGGATCAAAAAATTATAAGTTGTGCAGCATGTGTTAATCCACCCAGTCAAATGTAAGTCACCTCACTGCCACTAATATAATCATGTGTCCTTTGAGATTCTCGTTGGGGCCTTATATGGAAACACACATTGTACGAATGTGTATATGATGTTCTGTCTAAGTTAATATACTTTGATTCGTCTTTACTGGACCTTGTATATCTGTTCTTCTGCATGCCCATAGTTCGTGGTGCTTTACGGTTTTGATTGCCTGATGATATTAAAATTATGAAGGAAGGTGACATGAGAGAAGCTCTTCACTCGATCAAAAGAATAAAAAACATATATAACCTTTTTCTCAGCTTGACTTGTTTGACTAATTGGGGAGCTGAGAAAAAGTATGAGTTGATGAGAATCATATTCACATTAACTTGTATTAGTTGTCATGAAGGCACGTAAATGGCCAGTATTTCCAGTTACCTGAATTAATAGCTTAAAATTAGTTTCCACTAGACATAATGGCTCAAGCATTTACACAGTCTAGCCGAGCTTATATCTACACCATGTTGGTAAAAAACTGCAAGCACTTGGCATGTCGAAACTATTTTTTCATGATATCTAGAAATTTTATCTGCATTAATATAGCTGATAGTAGAAAACGGAACAACTATCAGTTGTATAGGTAGAGTGCAAAATCCAATACCTTGTATAGATTTATTAGTTTTCTTCCCACAATTTCACAATCTATGGATGTGGACTGTGGATTTATGAACTCATTAATAGTTTATCTTTGTGTATGTTCAATTGTACATGCTCCTGCATAGATACTGGTCATTCCAAAAGTGTGCATGACATAATCTAGAAATCCTTTTCCCTTTTGATTTCTATGTTTTTTCTTGTCACTTTTTGTGCCTTGAATTTGGAAATCTAATTGCATTCTTTGGTTTATAAAATATTCAAACCTTTTGAAAGTAAATGAATGACAGGCCTGCAGTTTGGGAAATAACTTCCATTGTCAGGAGAGACAAGCTCTGTTGTCTATCTACATTGCCTGGTTTTTCGATAATACCGGCCTGTGAAGATCCACATCAGGAAAAAGAGTGGGGGTATTTCTTTGATTTCCTTAAGAAGCATAAAAGGGTAAATACAAGTATTCTGGAACTCTTTTTACTGATCTGTTTTGCCTTTTTTTCCTGAAGTAACAGAAGTCCTATGTTTTAAAGGTGATTGGAACTATTTGCTAGTTGTGTCTTTTGGGGGTAGGCTGTTTCGTGTGGTTGAGATTGATGGATATAGCAATCTAAAAGCTGTAATTTGATTCTGATGGGGTATTAAGGCATATTATTAAGCCAAAAACAATGCATAGAGGTCTGAAGCAATTGTTTTCCCTCTATCTTTGTACTTAATATAAACTTACCTCTCACTTTCCCCCCTTGTGTTTTTCGAGAAATGTAATCTTATTATGTTTGCTATATTTCAAGGTTGCTATATCAAACCTCGGATCGTATGAATTCTACATACTACCTCCCCTTGAAGACTCAAAATTTGACCTTGCAACTGTTTTATACAAAGGGAAAGCATCAAGCATGTGTCCAGGTTTGAGCATAACATATTTGTTGAGATTTATGATTTATCATCACTCTTGCATTCTTTCCCTTAAGTAAGGGTGGTCATCTTATGTAAATTATGATCTAGAGAGGAAATATAATGTGTTGCTTTGATTTAAGAGCTTCATATCCCAATTTTTCTAGAACCTTTTTAACATTTAAAAGACTGAGGATAAGTGTATCCTCAGTAAATCCTTGTGACAGATCTCAGATATGGAAAGAATCATTCAGTTCTCAAATCTAGTAATTCATGTATTATACAACATAGAAAAGAAAAATGGAAGATAGGAAGGGAAACTCGGAAATATCTTAGATGCAACATAGAAAGTAAAAATTGAAAGTATCTCGTTTACTAAGCAAGATTCATCTTTAAAATTCCATAAATAATCAAGAATATTCATAGAGTTCACCTTATCATTTTTGTCTATAAAAATTTACTTAGGAGGTGATTGGTACGAAATATAGGTATGAATGGATTGACATCTCCTATAATTGGTATGGATGAATGCACCATTTCAAATGCGTCACCTTGAAATGATGCTGCTTTTTCTCTATTTGTTCTGTTAATTTAATTTTGTGGTTATTGCTGTTATCAAGGAAAGTTGGAAAAGCTCTCTATTTATGGTTATCAATCCCGATGTTTTTATCAAATCGTGAACCTTGCGAATGAATTTCCATTTGTTTCCTTCATGTTATTGATCCAGATAGCAAAGTTCATTTTTTATCCTTGAATTAATCATGTCCTTCCAGCAGTTTTTGGCCTGGATACTGCCCTGCATCACAGCTTCTATTGAGAAACATATAAACTGAAATGTTTTTGTGGTGTAGATTTATGCATAACTTCTAAACTGATGTATGCAAATAAATCATAGAAGAGAAGAAACTAAACATCACTTATTTTGTATTTTACTCTAATCTCAGATTCTCCTATTTATGCTGGAGCAGGGGTTGCGGATTCTGAACAAATATCTCCACCTACATCTCAGGCTGGTGAGGCAGCTATGTCATTCTCAAACCTAACTCAGGAGAAAAATTCTCCTGAGATACAATTTGCAGAAGTAAATGGAGATTACTCTTGTGATTTGGCAGCTAAAACTAGCCTTAAATTAGGAAATTCTTTTGGAATGGCTAAATCCTTTCCGAGAAATTACGTAACAGCCCATCCCAGTTATCTGAAAACACTTGGTCAAGCACATTCCAGTTGGATATTTGGTGCAGTTGCTGAGCTTGTTGATAATGCAAGAGATGCCAAAGCAACCAAGTAGGTTTACATGGTCTCTTTTATTTTCTTTTTGTTGAAGTAACTTATATAAAACCAATTTTGAAGTTGAAACCACTTAGTTTTCTAATTTCAAAGTAGTGAAGTTGTCTTTTTGAGATATTTGGGAAAAAGGAAATTACGTGTTGCCCCTTCTCAATTATAGTGTTGAATTGCGTGTTTCAGGACTTGTTTTTCTTTTTTTAACATATCTAATGTTGTTTTTCATAGACTGGAAATAGCTATCAATATGTTCTACTCCAAAATTGCTGGCAAAGAAATTCCTATGTTGTCATTAAGCGATGATGGCCATGGAATGAGCCATGCAGACATCCAAAGAATGATATCATTTGGCCATGGGCAAACTGAAGTAGATGACCCCAATCACATTATTCGTATGGAATTGGATTTAAGGTACTTCTTCACAACCCAGCTTTGTTAACATACAGTGGTTTATCTGCATAAATATTTTCAACAAAATATTGCCTTTATATGTGTTTTACCTAAGATAGTCACAGCGAGGCCATATTGATGACCATGCTATTTGTTCTTCTGAAAGCATAAGAAATATACAAAATACTTTCATGATTTCAGTTTTTTATCATGTTTACCCTTTCATGTTTTTTCTCACTGGACCTTTTTGGTGATATAACTCTTTCAATAATAGCTGAATTGTTTGCTAGAGATTGTGTTTCCTTTTCTTTTATACAGAATATGTTTTTTGGGGTTGAATTAAAGTAAAAATCTTCTACAGATTTCAAAGTAATATAGAGACATGGTCCTTTTTACTCAAACTTGTCTGGGTGATTGAACATGTAATTCATCGTCACTATATTGCTGGACTACTATTTTGGGTACTTTTCACTCTCTTTGCCCTTCTAAAGTTCTATTTTATACGAAGTATTTGTTCAAGTACAAATAAGTATGTTTTCCTTCACTACCTTTCCATTTAAGTTGAAACATATATTTTATTTCTAAGTTGTGATAAAGAAAGTCCGAAGTTTCTGCATATAGCTATGAGTCTATATTGCTGTACCAGTTATTTTGATACTAATCCACCGTTAGTCCATTCTGTTGCTCATATAGAATGGATGTTATACATATACAGATAGCTATATATGAAGATTCTTACTGGGGTAAAGCATACATAGTATAAATATTTTTCGGTTTCAATGTATTAGTGAAAGTCTTGGAGGGTTATCTGATGTATTCCTGTGGCCCAGATTGGAAAAAGCTATTGGTAAACAATGATCAGAAGCATGTATTCTGACATTTGCTTGTTTTCTCAGACTGGGACTATGCGACTGGGCAAGGATGCTTTGGTTCTGACCCAGACATCTAACACCAGATCAATTGCTTTCCTGTCACAGTCGCTGAATGAAGGAAAAGAGGCAAGTCTCCAATCCCAATTATAGATACCAGCGACAAATGTGGAGCCAAATCTCTATGTTGCTTGTTCTTAACTAAAAGTGATTGGTCTTCTGACATTCTGTGTTGTAGAATTTGGAGATCCCCATTGTAAGCTACCGCAGAGTTGGGCCGTCCATGGAAGTGGACACAGATGTCCAGAATGAGGATGCGGCGAAGTTGTACTTGAAGATCATTAAGAAATATTCCCCATTTGATAAGTACCTTATTGGTGAAAAAGTAGGTATATTTGGGGCAAATGGTACTGGAACACAAATTTATATATGGAATCTGGATGAATGGGGATCAGCTTATAGTTTGCAATGGGAAGATGGGATTGCTGGCGGTAGTTCATTTCATCAGGGTGGTATATTCATTCGGTCAAGAAGGATAAGATCTCGTCCAGGGCAAATATCTCGCTTGGTGTGTGTCCTTTGTGGATAGCATCTCAAATGAATTGTTCATACAAAAATTGAGCTGTGGTCTGTTAATTTCAGGTGCCTTTGGACTATTGTCTGAAATCGTATTTGGAGGTGATATTCTTAGATCCAAGGATGAAGATCTATGTTCAGGGAGCATTGGTAATAAATAAATGTGTTTGTGTCATCAAATTTTTGTTTATAAACTTGTGTATAAATTTCTTATGAATGTAAATGATCAAGAAGGTGAGCTTGAAGCTGAGTCATTTCTTTCTTGAGATATGTAGTTCTTTCTATTTTGCTTTAATGGGCCTGCAATATGCTCGACTAACTATGTTTGGAACAAAATTAGTTAATTTGTTATTATTCCTCTTTCTTGTCCTCCCTTCCACCACGTTCCCCCCCCAGGGAGGGTGAGTGAAGTTGTGTGTTATTGGGCCTTTTATGATATTGCATGCTCTCTGTGGTCCCTGATTTCCTTGGTATCTACCTGACATTTCTCAACAAATTTGATGTATGTAATTAACTTAGACCTTAATATATCCTTGTGATAAAATTAATGCTGATTAATTTTTTTGAATAGGTTAAAAGTCGACCCCTTGCAAAATCTTTGAATAAGACCATTGTTGAAAATGGCACCATCTTGGGAAAACCAGTTCAACTTACTCTTGGCCGTTCTCAATTGGAATGGGAGCAAGCAAACTGTGGCATATTTTTATATTGGCATGGGCGTTTAATTGAGGTAAGGATACACTTCCGCTGCCTTATTTTGTTACATGAGGAAAATATATAATTTAATTTCCTTCACTTCAGTTTGTTTCCTTCCCTTAAGTTTGTTGGCATTTTGGAAAGTGATTATTTTGTCATGCCAACATTATCTTAGATACTGTGTTAATGACATTGATTTCAAGTCTTATTTGCATTTCTCATGCTAAATGATAGATGGTGTGTATTGGCAGGTGCAGGTTGTATTACTTAGTCTATTTAAGGGTTTTACTTGGTGTGCCACCTGACTCTAACTACTTTCTTGCTTAAGGACATGAAGACATCTGGGAGATTGTTTCCTTATGAGGATCGCTTTTGCAATTTTGCATCTTTTAAGCATTAAGAAATGTGGCTTTTGACCATACTTGTTAGAGAGAATGGAATCTAGTTGCGTTTTAAAAAGGAATATAGCCATATTGATCTTAAAGTAAAACAATATAAATTTTTTATATTTCCTCAAGTTGTTTGGGTTATACTATGTGTCCAATGCTCGAGGAAACTGTCTCTGTTCATGAGGCTCGAGATAGGGTGTCTGATCTCTCTAGCCACAAACAATGTGTCTCGAACCTGAGACAAGTGTGTTTGCCTATGAACCTCGACTCTTCAAAGTTTCCTTTTTCTTCTTTCTTTTTCTGCCTGAAGACAGGGTAGAAGTATCCTTTCATATAAAATTTTAGCTATTTCTCGTCGTTATTGAGAATGTCGCGAAAATAATATTTTTCGTTTGTCACTTTCCTCATTAATTTGGAACATTATGTATAAGACCATTTCACTTGGTTAAGAATCATTATTCAAGTAAAATCCCCACAGGTGCTCAAAGAAGTTGGGTCTTTTTGGGGATTGCCTTTTTAGATGATGATCTAGAGGCACTGGCACTCAAATTATCAAACTTAACTTTTTAATAGCAGATTTGACACCAAATACTAGATCAACAAAAGCTGTTGTGTACTATATATGTTGGAGGGTCATCAAATGCTATATTACATGCTAGTATATAGATTTTGTCGTATGTGGCTAGCTCTTGCTGATTCTGAGAGCCTACTTGAGCAATTTTTCATTATCCATCCAGATTGAGCGTATTAAGCATTATGTGGGAGTGGGGAGAACATAATTCTATATCTGCCTCATTATAATCTTTCAATTCATTTAAATTTTTATATATTTAGTGGCAGAAGTTATAACAATCAGTGGCTTGTTTTGGACCCCAAAAGTTATGTTTTTAGGTGAAAAGTTGCTGGTTCAAACCTCTTTAATTATATTTAGAAGAAGTTATAAGTTGTATATTGCTTAATTTGTAATCTTTACTAATAGTTCTATCCTTGAAAAAATCAGATCTTGCTTTAATGACGGTAAATTAGTCATTGAGCAAGTCTTAGTATTATAACAGAACAAATTTCTTGATTACCCATATAGGAACCTATAAGAATACTTTGTTCCTTTATAAAAAAGGACCCAATACCTGGAAGACATGTGAAATAGTTTACAATAATAAAGTAATTAGTTTTTTACTGCAATTTTGAGACATGAACGTTTTAGGAAATAGGAACAATTGTTAAGTTTATGCTGGACTAAAATTAAAACTTTAAGTGTATATATTAGATCAGATGTGCTATTCCTGTATAGTATTTTACATTAGTCCCATGTATCGAGTTCCTGTATGACTGTATCTTTTATATTATAATCACTATTCGCCAACTTCAGTCATTTTAGAATGAGTGGATCCATATGATGTTATGTTGGGCTTCAAAATTTTTATTGAAGTTCCTCAAAGTTTGTCTCTGTCAACATTTTGTGTATCACTTTATTTCAGGCTTATAAGAGAGTTGGAAGCATGATTCACAATGGAGATTGTGGGCGTGGCATCATTGGGGTAGTTGATGTTACTAAATTAATGGTAAACTTCTTGAAATGATCTCATCCTTTTCTTTGCTTATCTTTATATTATGTTCTAACTCAAGCCATCTTGCTACAAAAATAGTGTATTTTCAATCATTGGACAAAGTCTAAGCCTACATATCTGTAGATATCTTTTTTTTTATTGAGACTTCATAAGCAGCCATAAACATTTCATCAATGAGGTTCAATCTCATATTTTTCTAAAATGAATAGAGGCTTGATTTTAATATTTTCCTACAAAGTGCAGCTTATCGTACATTTATACATGGGTTATTGACATATAAATACACAAACTTTGATGTGATTTTGGTTTTGCACACGAACTTTAAAAAGAGTATATAAATACACGAACTTTGATTGATTTTGGTTTTGCACACAAACTTTAAAAGGAGTATATAAATACACAAACTTATTAATTGTAGTAATTTTTCCACAATTTCTTTTTTCGGTCAAATTGAAACTAACATGACATTAGATATGATGAGTTGACACGATGTGGAAATCTTAAAGTTCGCGTGTGAAGAAGACAACATTTGTAGTAGCGTACTTGTTCATCATTTCCTCCATTTACAAATGATGGGTGTGAAGAAGAAGACATTTGTAGTAGCGTACTTGTTCATCATTTGCTCCATTTACAAATGATGGGTTTAATATTTGAAGTGCTCTCTTTGTTTTGTGTTTGTGTTATATTCTTTTATTTTTTTTTTCTTTCTCATGAAGTGTATGTGTGTTTTGTGTGTGTTAATGAGTCAATGTGCTTGTTTTGCTAAGTGTAAATATTTCTTTTATATTTTATTTATTTATTTCTACGTCGTTATCAACTCATCAGATCTAATGCCATGTCAGTTTCAATTTGGTCGAAAAACTAAATCGTAGTAAACTTATTAAAATTAATAAGTTCGTGTATTTATATACTCATCTTAAAGTTTGTATGTAATATCAAAGTTCGTGTATTTATATATTCATTTTAAAGTTTGTGTGCAAAACCAAAATCACATCAAAGTTCGTGTATTTACTATTTATATGCCAATAACACTTTATGCTATGAAAAAATTGATTTGTATGAGTTCTATACATTTTTACTGAAAGTGACAATGTCTGTATTAGGTTTATTTGTTTCAATTAAGTATAATTATGTCAAATCACATGTTAATATATTTGGCCATAACTGTTATCTTAATCAGTCAGGAAGACCTTTTGTTTTGTCCAATTGCTTACTCTCGAAGCCTAAACAAGAGTATTCTGGATCTTCATCTGTCCATGTTGCTTAAATCAGCAAAAACTTAATGTATTTCATGTAACATAAGCCAGACTACACCTTTGAAGAAAGCTAACCTTTTTTGTATGCTGAGGATGGAGGTTGTGAGAACTGGGAAGTGAGTTTTTATGTGAATTGGTGACAGGTGATGTTACATAAGCTGTAACTATTAGTAGCACTGACATTAAATCTGTGATGTGGTCTGACATGAGAACATCCTCTTTGTTTGATTGTCTGATGAGTCTTCTCTCATTATCAGAGTTTATATCACAACAGTTTTAATATCATTTTTTCTGGGCAAAGACTTTCACTATAATAAAGCCATTTGCAGTTTTGAAGCAGAAACCGTCTAAATGTTCTTGCATCCTTAATTCTCTTCTATTCTTATGACAGGATGATGACAATGGTTGTGTCTGGGTGCACAACAACAAGCAAGGATTCCAGGACTGCGAAGCCTATGCTGTACTGGAGCAGTGGCTGGGTGAAAAAGCTGATGAATATCTAGATGAATATGTTGATAAGATTCAATTGGTAATTTATTTGCTACCTTTTAAAAGAAACAATGACTGGCTTAATAACTTATCAGTATAACTCTGTCAAATAATATTATTTGTATTGGTAATTTGGTATAAAAGGGACTGCTTGAGAATTGCTTTTTTTAACATATGGGCTTTTTGGTTGAGGGGAATCAAGAACCATGACTCCTTAGTGAGTTTTAGGTTGGATTTTTTTAATGATTCCTTTTCCCCATTTTCTTTTGGAATTCCCCATTTCAGGGTTTTGTCACTCACCACCGCCAGCAACACCACACTTCCACCGCATCCACCAACCCCCCGCCACCCCATTCCACCCCCACCAACATTTAAGCCACTGCTGCCGCCAAAGTTGATTCCCCTTTCTTGAACCAAATGATTGGAAAATTTTGAATCACTCCTATCCTATATTCCAAGTTCCGTTTCTCGATTCCTCTCCCTTTCCCCTGTTCAAACCAAACACCCCCTTAGATATTACTTAGGGGGTGTTTGGCTAAGCTTATTTTAGAGAGCTTATAAGCTCCAAGAGCTTATAAGAGGTAATGTTTCAAGTACTTATAAGTTGTTAAAGTGTTTGGATAATTGATTTTATAATCTAGAGAAAGAATCGTGGGTTAGAGAGAAAATCATAGTTAGAGAGATAAAATTGACGAGATGTGAAATTGATAGTGTAGGTGTAGGAAATAACAAACTATAATAAGATTATTTTGGTAAATTCATGGTTGCTTATAAGTTTATGAAAAAATAAGTTAGGGTTGACCAACTTATTTTTAGGGGAGCTTATAAGTTGTTGGAGCTTATTTTCACAAATTTTATAAAATTTGTTTAGGAACTTATTTTGCCAAACACTTTGCAGCGAATAAGCTCCTAAACGAATTATAAAATGTTTTAAAGAGCTTATAAGCTCAGCCAAACATCATCTTAGTCTATAAAAGCTTACTTTCTAATGTATGATCCATAAACATATTGCAAAATCAGTTGCCTTGATGAAAAGTCTACACCTTTAAAAGATTTGACTAACCCATTTTTCTTTTATAAAGTAGTTCTAGACCCATTTTGCTAGCACTGCTTTATATATATATATATATAGGAGGGTTAACGTGAGAACCATTTTTATCATGAGAACTTGAGAACTAAAAAATGATGAATTCAGTGAGAAAGTTGATGAATTCGCGGGGAAAGTTAATGAATCCAAAAAAATGAAATTTTCGCCTCTCATGGGATTCGAACTCTGGATGAAAATTTTGAAGTTTTGGATTCAGTAACTTTCCCAACGAATTCATTAACTTTTATAGCAAATTTATTTTGTTCGTAACAAATTTTTGTTGTTCTTGGTTCTCACGTTAAAAGTGGTTCTTATTTGAACCTCACTCTATATATATATATATATATATATGTGTGTGTGTGTGTGTGTTGACTCCTAATTATATGCATCTATAGTATGTCTATATTATTAAGAAATACAGGAAATACTTCATGGTGTATCTATTGTCACGCATAACTATAATAACATCTTCTGGCATGACCGTTGTACAATGTACCCATCAATTGCGAATTATGATTTTCTTCTATGCTTTGAAGAAACTTTTCTTCTAATCTATCTTTTACGTTTCCTATTTCAGTATAGTGTTCTTATGGTAAATCTCGCCTGGAAGATTCTGGTTAGGTTTCTAGTCCAGTTGACATGGATTTGGTTCTTGTGCAGAGAAAGGGTAATGCGCTATCCAAACCTGATCATGAGTGGGTGCAGTGTGACAAATGCAGAAAATGGAGGATGTTAAACACTGATTTTGACAGCAAGACATTACCTTCACAATGGTTATATATCTTTTTGCATTTATTATTTTACTTTAAATATTTGGTAGTTCCATGTACACAACTGCTAGTGGATGTTTCCAAAATCATCAGTATTAGTAATATAATATTTTTTGTGATTGTTCATGCAATTTTTATATTTTCATAGCTTAGCAAAGTTGGAATTCAGAGTTGTGAGGCTGGTCCAATAGAAAAAACAGCCTTTGGCTAATTCATTTATATTAAAATAATCAAATGCTGTACAGATCTATCACTGACTGAGCAGAAAGTCTTATGTAGAGAACTACCTTGGATAACATGGGCTGTAGCAGTCCAGATGTGGAACTGGTTTCTATTCTCAATCATATAATCTCATAATTTTTGTCGTACCCATGCTGTAGTTATTTCGAATAGTTTAACGTCTATCTGCTGTTTCTTAAACTGATAAATTACAAGCGCAGACAGATGCCATATTTGCAGTTTCAATGTCATTAAAAATAAAATCTTATTTTCCTTTTTGGTTTCACTAGATCTTTTGTTTGGTTTTAGGTTCTGTTACATGATGCCATTTAATGGAATTTGTGAGACACCGGAAGAACCAGTCAAAAATGGAACAATTACAATATCAACCAAGCGTCATGGTTACAACACTAAAGAACCAACCGAATCAAGAAACAGCTTTCCTGAAAAAGTGGCTTCTAGATCAGAAGGTTTGTTATGTCATTATTTTGCTTCTTAAACATGTCTTTTCCCTTATAGGTTTTTCCTATTAGCTTATCTGATTGATGTATATGATTGTTGATATACAATAATGAAAAATTAAACTTGGTAACCAAATGCTTTCTAGCAGTAAGATATTTTTGCTCATTGGTGCTGAAACTTTGTGGTGTGACATCAATGCCAAACCTCAATCTTCTTCGCTGCTAGTATAACACTTTGGGTATTAGTTCAACTTGTAATGGGACAACCATATGGGAACATTATGCTAAATCTGCTACCCGATGATACATGTTTGATCTAGGGATAAATTGATGTTAACGCTTACATATGCAATATTTCAAGCTTTTGATCTTAATGTGGGGAAGGGAGAGGAGAGAACAAAATCATTAATATAAAACTCAAAAAGTGTAATGCAAAGAGAGAAACATCCAGATGCTTTCCATGTAAAATCCTAGGCCTAAATTAAGCCTTCAGCTTTAGGAGAGGAAATAGATGGATGGTGGGACAAATTCTGAAATTAGAGAAGTGCAATGGTAGTAGCTTATTTGATCAGTGTTAATGCATAACAAAACATCGTGGAAGGTATTTATAGTTCATCACTGAAAATGGCATTCTAAAATCGAACAAATGGAAATGGGAGCTTCAATGGTAGTGTGTCAATACTTTTTTTTTTCTGTATGAATTGCAGTGAGCCAATGGAAACGATAAATTTGATTGATAGATGATGTCCAGAATGCTCAGCTTCATCATATTCTCCTTCTAGACCTTTGAAGGAAGAACTGTATATTCTTGATGTTGTTTTTGATGAAGGCGTTATATTTATTGCTAAGTTGCGTTATGGCTCTTAAATTCAGTGACGACATGCATAGGCGGAGACACGAGTTGGGCCTCGGACCAACTCCATCGAACAAGCAGCCCAACGGATTGGGCTGCACGAATTGGGCCTCGGACCAACTTCATCTTTGGGCTCGATCAAACGTTGATCCAAAATATAAGGACAATGGGCCACGGAACCGAGCCCACGGCAAGCCCACGAACAAAGCCCGAAGAGCCCCCAAGACCACCCAAAGACCAATTGCCAAGATCCACGATCCACGATCCACGATCCACGATCCACGATCCACGGACCACGGAACCGAACCGAACCGGGCCGGAGCCGAGCCGGACCGGGCCGGCCGGCGGCGGCGGCGGGCGACGGCGCGGGCACCGGCACAGGCCGGCGGGCGGCAGTGGCGGCACACATACAGGCGTGGGCTTTCCAACCCATCACTTGTGCATAATTATACTAAGTGTTCAATGACCCACTTATATAGAAGAAGGTACATTAATCAATGTGGGATAAGGATTAATTAATCCATGCTTATCCCATTAATCACATAACTCCATGTTTAAGTGACCAACTTTGATCCATTATTTCTCACTCACCGAAATCGGATTTGAGAATGTGAATACACCACGATCATCTACTCGAACGTAGATCGATCCTATGCCGTTTAATTTCACAAAATTAAACGTTACGTCACTCAAAATCTTGGTCAAAGTAGCTTCCGAAACTTGACCACATATATAATATTATATATATATGCACGCGATTTTCAACAATCCCCACATGAGTGGAAATAGCCATATGCATGATGCGATACTGCTCGATCCTCAAGATGTTAAAATATTTGACAGTGGTTTATGGCTCAACCTTCCATAGTTAGTACCATCGAGTACAAAGGATTAGTGGACACGATGCTCGAACTATTCCCCCACAGCGTGCAATCGAAACAATGGTATTAACACTTTAACACCTCAACCTCATCCGTTCTCACGTTTGATTCCATTTGGCCATGGACATCCACTTTGGATTCATAAGTGTTTTGTTTGAAGCGGCCCCACTTTGCACTTACATAGGTGATTCTTTACCGAGTATCTTGCCATACTCAACCTCCTCGAGGTATCTTTGGAATCATTGAGAGTCAACGACTCAACCTCACCACTAGCAAGTTTTTCAACACTCGTTTGCTTTCTAGAAATGACTAACTCGAGTGTTTATACACGAACTCATATAGCTTAGTTCTCCCATCAACCAAGTTCTTGGGATCTCCATCATCATGGTTGGGTTACCACTATGATTGTTCTTAAGATGTGGATTTTAGTCCCATTCCTCTAGCAACTTGATCATTTGATCCCGGTTCAACCCTTTGGTTAACGGATCGCCAGATTATCTATTGACTTGACATAGTCAATTGATATAACCCCACTGAGATCAAATGCCTCACGGATTATGTCGCCGACGATATGTCGAGACTTACCATTATACAAACCACTTTTCGCCTTCCAATAGCTTGGCTATCACGTTGAATCATCACGGTGGCACGGGTTTAGACCAACATGGAATATCTTCCAAAAATTACGAGCCACTCGCTTCCTCACCGCTTTATCCAAAGCTATGAATTACGATTCCATGGTGGATCGGGCTATACACGTCTGTTCGTGGATCTCCAAGAAACAAGACCTCCCAATCGTGAACACGCACCCACTTGTAGAAAGTGAATCTTTCGTGTCGATATCCAATTGGCATCACAGCACCTTCAAGCACCGGATATCTCGTGAAATGCAGCCCATGATTTTGAGTATACTTCAGTACCTCAAAACTCTCACTAAAGCCTTCCAATGCTCCTTGCTTGGATTGCTCGTAAACGACTCAATTTGTTCACTGCGCAAGCTATGTCGGGTCGGGTGCAATTTGTAAGATACATCAAACACCGATGACCTTAGCATAGTCTTCTTGCCCAACGGGTTCACCCTGTTCTTACTCAAGTGAACATTGAGCTCTAATGGGTCTTAGCAGCAAACTATCAAACGCGTTGAATTTCTTAAGCACTTTCTCAACGTAGTGAGATTGTGTCAAGACAATTCCATCGATCTTCTTAGAATCTTGATTCCAAGAATCACATCACTAAACCCATGTCCTTCATGTCAAAATTTCTATTTAACATTTTGTGTCATTAATGACTTGAGTATTGCTACCCATGATCAACATATCATCTACATACGGACACACTATAACATAACCATTATCGTTGTTCTTAACGTGACACATTTATCACACTCATTGATCTTGAAACCATTTGCCAACATTACATTGTCAAATTTCATGCCATTGCAACGGCGCTTGTTTCAAACCATATAGAGACTTCACGAGTTTGCATACCTTGCCTCTCGACTGGTACTACAAACCCTTCTGGTTGCTCTATATATACCTCATCCTCGAGGTCACCATTCAAAACGCAGTCTTAACGTCCATTTGATGAATCTCAAGATTGTGCAAGCAGCAATTGCGAAAGCACCCTAATAGACGTAATCCTCGTCACGGTGAATAGGTATCGAAGAAATCGTACCCTCTCTTTGTTTAAACCCTTCGACAACCAAACGGGCTTTATACTTTTCAATTGATCCATCCGCCTTGTACTTCCTTTTAGGATCCACTTGCATCCTACGGCTTACAACCTTCGGCAAATCAACCAAGACCAAGTGTGGTTTTGCAAAATGGAATCAATCTCACTTTGAACACCTCTTGCCGAGCATCCCGTCGGCCGAGCATAGGCTACTTTGATTGAAGTTGGTTCTTCGTCAACATGAACGCAATATAGTCGGGACCAAAGTCCTCGCGCTCGACTCTATTGCCACGCCTCGTTCCGACCTCTCGGATCGGACCTCGATCGCTTATGCGATATCGGTTCTTCCTCCAAAGGTTTAGAACTCAAGCTTCACCATCGTTCTATTGCTAGAATTGGCTTCACTTTTATCCTTATCTTTACTGGGATAAACACTTTCAAAGAATATAGCATTCCTCGACTCAATCGTCGTCCCCACAAATCATATCCGGTACCGACCGTGGATCGAAACGATAAGCGCTGCTGTTCGCTGCATACCCAATAAAGATACAATCGATTGTTTTAGGTCCAATTGTAACTTGTTTTGGAAGAGGCACCTCAACCTTCGCCAAACACCCCCACACTTTGAGATATTTGACGATGGCTTTCTTCCTTTCCACAACTCGTGAGGAGACATCCTTACCTTTGAGTGGAATCTTGTTCAAGATGTAGTTGGTCACAAAACAGCTTTCCCCACAAGTTCTGGGCAACCTCGAACTAATCAACAAAGCATTCATCATCTCCTTAAGTGTTCGATTTTACGTTCAAAGAACGCCATTAGGGAGGTGAATATGGGTGATGGTTTGGTGTATTATACCACTTTCGTGATAATGCCTCAAACGAGCTACATATTCTCCCCTATCACTTCAACGATCTTAATTCGACGACTTAATTGATTCTCGGCTCGTTCTTGAAGTTTTAAAAGCTTCAATAGCCTCGTCTTTACTTCTTAGAAGGTAAAGATAACAATATCTTGTACATCATCAATAAACGTGATGAAGTACTTTTACCACCTCTAGTTTGTACAAACTTTAAATCACACACATCGGTGTGAATAAGTTCTAGAGGCTTAGTGTCTGTTCTACCGAATGAAACGGTAACTTAGCCATTTTAGCTTCCACACAAACCTCACATTTCGCTTGTGTATTAACTTCATTTAACTTTAGTAAATCTAAATTTACTAATCTTTTATGCATTTAGATTAACATGTCCTAATCTACAATGCCATAAATCGAAAGCACTCATCAAGTAAGAGGAAGTAGATGCTTTTTCATTCATCATAATTTTGGGTACACGGCGACAAATTATTACATTTAGTTTGAAAAGACCCCGGTGAGATAACCTCTACCAAGAAACTTTCCAAACTTAGTCAAGACAAACTTGTCCGACTCAAAACTAGTCTAAAACCTTTATTAACTAGAATGAGCCGACACTAAGTTCTTGCGAATGTCCGGGACATGCAGACATCCTTCAATGTGATCTCAATGCGGACGTCATCTTGAGCACCACATCACCAACTCCGCAACCTCGGACGAAGCTTGGTTCCCCATGTTGAGCTTCCTCCTCAACAGCTTGTAGGTGGAGAAACGCATCTTTCGGCGCATACGCGCGCGATTGCGCCGATGTCGATGAACCATCCACCTTGATTCTCGACGTGATTGACTTCTTCGGTCACCACAGCAGCCAAGTCATCCTTGTCCCATTTGTCAAGTCCTTCTCGACAACGTTGGTAACTTGCTTAGCCTTCTTCTTCTTAGGTCGACGGTCCTTCACTGTGTGGCCATGCTTGCCACAATTGTATCCCCGTCAAACTTACGGAAACCACCTTCCCTTCGCCTTTATCTTTGACATTGGGACGAACACGTTTGTTGGAGGACCGCCTCTCCAACAGTTCTCTCATTTTCTTTCACTTTAGTTCTAGCTTATAAGTAGGCATTGGTCTTCAAGTCTTCAAGTGTCATATCCTTTCGCTTGTGCTTAAGGTAGACCTTGAAGTCTCTCCACCCCGGTAGCTTCTCAATCATCGTAGCGACGACAAAGCCGTCCGAAATAGTGTGCTTTTCGGCTTGAACCTCGTGCACAATGAGTTGAAACTCTTGCACTTGGTCCATGATCGGTCGGAATCGACCATCTTGTAGTCCAAATATTTGGCTACAATGAACTTCTTAGTACCGCATCATCACTACGGTACTTCTTTTCTAACGCATCCCACATACTTTGGATGTCGTTACAACAAAGATAAACACTATACAAGCTATCTTCTAAACTACCAAGTATAAAATTTTTACAAAGGTAGTCGCCAAGGCGCCATGATTGTCATATGTCGCTCGGACGTGAAAGTCCGTCACTTGACCCGAACGGCGGGCTCATCTTCTACCAAGAAGTTGGCGAAGCCCAACGTCGTGGTAGAACGGCATCTTTGTGCCATCTCAAGTCGGATCCTCCAAACTTGGCGGCTTCTCGGCGGCGGCATCATCCTGCGGTATGAGCGGTGCCGAGATTGATCCATGACCGGATCCACGGTGTTAGATCCCATGGATCCAACAATGACCACCGAAAAGTGCGATCGTCGAACGAAAGGAACCACTAAAGTGGAACCAATTGTTGAACCACTAAAAGTGGAACCAACAATCGACCCAAAGTGGTCCCATGGTTGACCCCAAGGCATCGAACCAAACATGACCGAAGCCATTGTGCGGTAATTGGCAAGAGCGAAGAGAGGCGGCGCAGCAGCAGCGGCAGCGGCGGCATGGCAAAGGCGGAGGCAGAGTCGGTGGCAGGTACGGTCGACATCTCCAAGCAAAGGTATTAGTTTCGAACGTTTTTAAGTTTATTAAGAGTCTGAACTCCTTCGTGGCAAGTAGTATCTCGTCTTGCGATTGTTGGAAAAAGGTGTACAAAAACAGTACAGAACTTGCCGGGCGTATTACAACGTGAAACAGAAAGGTAGAAAGATCAAAACTAACAATGAATTTGAAACTAGAAAACAGAATAAAATACAGTTAACCGTATTCTAATGCCGAGTCGAGGAGGCCTCTTTCCGCAAGACGAGATACGCCCCGGTAGTGCTCTCGGTTCTGGCGTATCGTCTCCAAAGATAAACGGCAGTCTGGTGGGTGGCGACCGCAGCGGACCAACGAGCTCCGCGAACTGAATGAGGCGAGACAAAGCTCGACACTAGCTATGTATGCGAGTGCTTTGGAATCTTGGAATGCAGATTGGCGATTGGTAGCTTATCTTTGGGAGACATGTCCTATTTATAGGCGTCGTCCCCTCATGGGGAGCATGTTGAGTCAACACCGCATTGATGTCGGGTGTTACGGAGTTATGTCCCCTATCGAGTGCTGGCGGTTTCGCAGACAACGTGGCACGCTTCCCGCAGAGCCATCATGTCGGGCGTTACCGACGGTTACGACGAATCGGACAACGCGGCGTCGCCGAGTTCATTGGACGTATCCGGACGTCTCTTCAAGTACGCAGCAGCCCAACGGATTGGGCCACACGAGTTGGGCCTCGGACCAACTCCATCGAACAGCGAGCCCAACGGATTGGGCTGCACGAATCGGCCTCGGACCAACTTCATCTTTGGGCTCGATCAAACGTTGATCCAAAATATAAGGACAATGGGCCACGAACCAGCCCACGCAAGCAAGCCCACGAACAGCCCAAAGAAACGGCCAAAGACCACCCAGACCAATCGCAAGATCCAAGATCCACGATCCACGATCCACGATCCACGGACCACGAACCGAACCGAACCGGAACCGAACCGAGCGGAGCCGGACCGGCCGGGCGGGCCGGGCGGCGCGGGCGACGGGCGGGCGCCGGCAGGGGCGGCCAGGCGGGGCGGCGGCACGCGTGTGCAGCGTGGGGCTTTCCACCCATCACTTGCACATAATTATACTAAGTGTTCAATGACCCACTTATATAGACAATTAATGAAGGTACATTAATCAATGTGGGATAAGGATTAATTAATCCATGCTTATCCCATTAATCACATAACTCCATGTTTAAGTGACCAACTTTGATCCATTATTTCTCACTCACCGGAAATCGGATTTGAGAATGTGAATACACCACGATCATCTACTCGGAACGTAGATCGATCCTATGCCGTTTAATTTCACAAAATTAAACGTTACGTCACTCAAAATCTTGGTCAAAGTAGCTTCCTGGAAACTTGACCACATATATAATATTATATATATATGCACGCGATTTTCAACAAACTATACTAGTGAATCGGAAGAGGAAGATATCAAGTTTCCTGTAAAGCGGCAGCGGAGCTCTCTTGCAAGAATCTGTAAGAAGAGTTGATGATGTCAGGTTTTAGATACCTTTTGGTTTCCATTCATTGCCATTTTGGTTCCTAGCTCCCAGTTCTAGGAAGAATGCTTCTCTAGTTTGACCAAATATTTAACGTGAGCATGATTCTAGTCCTTTTGTGGCTATTTCTGTTAATGATTTTGGCAAAATCTTAACTTGCAACCTGACTTGCACAGAGCCAAATTCTGCGAGAGGGATCTGGAGAGTAGATACGAATTGTTTCTGTACAGAACTAATGGATTGTTAATAGTAGTAACATGATGCCGAAATTGTATATGACTTTCTTCATCCACTATGGTTTAGTAGGTTTTGAAAGGGTGAACAATCCAAGGCTCTTGATTAATTTGCTTTGAAAGTATTCTACCCACTGAACTATCTTTCCAGTAAATTATAAATCCTGGAAATGAACAAGCCCTTAGCATTAGCATACTGTGATGTGTTTGTTTGGCTAGTCGATATCCATGTAAAATACTGTTCGTTGGATTCTCAGTATCGATAATCATTAGAGACATACTTACATCTTTGTTGGAAGTACTAACTCGTCTAGAAACTTAATTCAATGTTACAAATTTTCCTTAATCAAGTTATATTTTTTTTAGGGATGATCAATTTATATTATGAAACAATAATTTGTCATGGAATTATGAAATACCACTTTTGTAACTCTAGCGTACATGTTCTCTTTCTACTTTCTAGTACGATATTCATATTATTGGATTCCAAACAATACATTTTTTAATTCTTTAGCAGATAGGAAATAGAGTATTGGATCCAAAATTTCCTACTTATATATGGCATTTCTTGCGATAGTTTAGTGTCATATTGTTTGATCGATCCGTTCTTCGAGTTCAAATTCAAATTTGTATTTCTTCCATCACATTACACAATATTAAGTTTTATGAAACTCGATAATGATCCATCGGAGACATCCAAGCAATGAGATTTTACTCCTTTGAGTAAAAGAGGTCTAGGGTTGAATCCCCATCCGCTCATCCAAGTCGAACATAAAGAAAATACAATAATGAATCAATGAGTACGTATAATACACTATATTTACAGTTATGTTCGGTCATAAGATGTGAATTTGATATCTATTTTTTCGTTGAATCTCTTATTTTTTACCCTAATACAGCGAAAGTTATTTTTCTGGATTTATCCTTATTTGTGTATAAGATAATTTCCGCCTGGACAGTTGGGCACCATATAATATAACCCACACTCTTATCACTTATCGGCCAACTCTATCCTATTACCGTTCCTCGCACCAAAAGATAAAAAAAATGTCAGTTTCAGCCATATTCGGTACAAGACTGGTGGTTCCGCCTCCCTCATCAGCTGCAACCAAGGCGGTATCACCGCCACCGAGACTAGCGGTTGGCGGAGGCTGCGGGCTAGTGATAGAGTGCTCTTCAAGACCACAGAAAAAGGCGACCAAACATCACATGAAGACCCGCCCTCGCAAGAGTCGGCCTTCTGACATCCGCCACGGCCCCGCCGTCTACCCCCCGCTCCCCCCTCTTCCCACGGACTGGACTCTCGTCTCCGACGACTCCGAAACCGCCGCGCCGACGCCGCAGCCTGCTGTCCAGTCGGAGTGATGTTATGAATTGGTCGAATTTGGTCACAATTGCTGTTGTTTAAATTTTAGAGAATAGGGTTCTATTTTGACTGGTACCAATTTGGAATCTTGTTGCAATTAGAAACGCGGTAATGGGTTTTTATGAAAGTTGAATTATTCCTTTTTTAATTCCTCGCCTCTTTTTGCATAGTTTGGACTTTGGATATTATTTTGTGGAAGAATATCAGATAATAATTGGGGTTGGAAGGAAATACGACCTCACGTTTTGAATGCATTATTTGATGATCTTGATGTTGGGTATACATCTTTACGCATATGTCCAAACTAATTTTTCAATCCTTCATACTAGTTGATTTCAATACTTTGGCCAAAAAGTTTGATATTTTACTGCAAACATACATTTCCAAATATACATAATCAAAGTTAACATATTTCATAGGTTTTGGAAGGATGAATGTGGTTTAATTTACTTTTAGACTAGGAAGATGCTAGATGTTAAGGTTGCTCTATTGGAATTGGTTGATGGAGAAAGTGGAAAGAGTGAAATTGTGATACATATTAAAAAATGTTTAAATTTTGGATCAATTATCGAACTAATCATTTAACTGGTTGGTTCAACCCATTGACCAAAAACCAAACTTGTAAATATTAATTATATGTTTCTATAAAATATGTATCTTCAAAACGTATAAATACTAGAATAAATCACTTATTTCATTTTTTTTATTAAAAATAATGTATAGATTGTATTATCCAAAATAAATAAATAATTAGATGTGTGCATATTAGTAGGTGTCTTCGAACATAGAAAATCTGGGCGCTGGCATGCTTTATTGTGCGAGTGTCGGACCTCAAAACATGCTAATATAGTAATATGATGCTACTCTGATACTCTTCCAAGTGCTCCTTAAATCCAACATTATTAGCAAACATTTGACATCTGAACGTGATTATCGATCTCTATAGAAATGCGGATGTGAGTAAAATTCCACATCATCCCAAGACGAGCAATAACTTATCATCATAAAAAGAACATTTAACTTTACCCAAAAATAAAAAAATGTGTTCAGAAAGAAATTATACAAGTCTTAACTAACAAGAATTTACATCGGTCAGAAATTAATACCAACTGATTAGCACTCACCCTGCTAAGTAGGCGACAACAAAGTGCATTCCAACACTTAATTATCAACATAAATCACAAAAGAAAACACCAAGGCCTTGCCAGAATCATGAATCCGAAGCTTTACCAAGACCATTCGTTGCCTTCAAAACAGCACAAAGTCATTGCCAAATACCAGCATAGCATATAGATACGTCTAACTTTTCTTCGCTCGACAAATTGCAAGATTCGCACCTCCACAACTTCACACTGCTCGGATATAGCTCTCTAAAGCTACTTGCTTTTTACTAGGCTCAGAAGGAAATCTATAAATATGTGCTCGTATTCTGGCATTTTTCCATATCCTGAAAATTGGAACGAGAATGTAAGACAACCTCGTCTACCTTTAACGCTTAGGCGAAAGCTACATAATCATGACAGTTCGGCCAAGATAAACATCTTAACGCCGAGTGGATATATGTGATATGGCATACCTGGAAAATAGTTTATATCTATCACATAATAGTTGTCTCGGGTTCCATGCTCTCTAATTATATCCAAGTTGAATAGCCGAAGACCCTATGGCATGAGGATTCAAACAATAATTAATCAATGATGAGGTTTGCAGATATCCAAATTACAGCAGATGAAATGTGTACCAGCCGTCGTCGTAGTTCTTTAGCCAATCTCTCGAGTAATGGCCGTGGAGGGAGCTCTGCAGGAAGGAGAAAAAGACATACTAAAAATAAGAAAAATTAAAGCAAATGTAACAAACCCAAAGATAATTGATAGTTCTTTGAGGTCAGTGAGAGACAATATACTGTATAGGTAACCAACTTCCAAAGCAAAATGTAAGAAAAAACAATTTGCTCAAATAGAATAAGCTCACCAGCAACACGAGGATCCAAGTCCGCTTCATCAGCAGATGCAGCAGCACAAGACACTCTTGGAAAGTGATAAACACCGGCGTTCTTTGACAGTTCACATTTGCTAACATCGGGTAAAGAATAACGCCTGACCACTTTTATTGCTTCCCCGACAATATAAACCTTGAACAGTACACCTCCTACAGCAAGAAGAAAGAAAAAGATTGTACCCCTCTTAAGGCAAACCACTGGACAAAGTAATAAAGGAACACAATGAATGTCGCCATACCATGATTAATGAATTCCTGCAAAACAAGTGGTGGTTCCAGCTTCTGGAGGGAGAACTCATCGTAGGCAAGTGATAGCTCGTGTGACTTTGCGACCAAAGGTTTTGCCACTGAAGCACAGAAAATAGTACAAGATTTAATATCCAAGTGGATCATGGAGATGGTTTCATCAATTTAAAAAGAAAGAAACAACGAAACAACTACATCCTAGGAAAAAGAAGGTGAAAGACCTCCATATGCTATATCTCTAAAAATTGCATAGTTGCTCATAATTAAGCATATTTCAATTTTCAAGACGTACCAATGGGTAGCCTCAGACCTGCCTTGCTCACTGCACCGGGAATAGATGATGGATCTTTCTTGATAACCAACTGTTTAGGAACACCGACTTTTCCTATACATCACATAAGTGACGTAATTAGTATTCCAAAATGCAAACAATATCGTTATAAATCTACTAAGGATTAACAGCTAACATATAACAGCAAGCAACTTAACAAGGCTACCCCTTTCCAAGGAGAGGAAAAGTTTAAAATATCCATAAAAATTACCATAACGGTCTGATAGATTGAGATCAGCAACATCTTGAAGCATGGATTGACGATTATGGACTTGCTGTATGGCTTGAGGAGGGTCGAGAACTGTGACTTCAGGATGCGCGTTCCAGTAATCCTTCAGAAGTGGTAAACAATAAATGATAAGAAACAATCTTAGAAATTGTACTTACATGTTCATGCAAGCAAAGGATATTTGGAAAAACATTCCATACACAATTTCATTTCACAAAATACAACCCATGAAAGGAGAAGCTATAGAGTTTCTACAGCATGGGAGACAATAATACACAATAGAACCTTCAAAAAAATCCAGATAATGGAAAAAATGAAAAACGAAGCTGTTATTTAAGTCGTGTTGTTGGGTGGGAGGTTGGGCATTAATACCCAAACTGATCATTCATACCAAGATCACGTACAATAACACAAATGTGATTCTTAGGATAAAGCAACAACAATAAATAAGTTTATTTTAGCAAATTCGAGAATATGTGTGTGGTATACCCAAACTACATACTATTTGGTTGTGGAATCAACTGCATAATTTTGTACTCACAAACAAATCTAATATGTTAATTACTGGATGAAGTGAGGCATGATCAAGAATTGAATTATCTAAAATATATGCATGGTCCTAGAAGATGACCAATAAATAAGAATTAAAATAATGAGAACAAACCCCGGAACCTCCAGCAAGATGAGAATAAGGCATTTTTTAGCTAGAATGTATCTAGAAAATCAAGAAACACAAAGGATGTGCAATCAACGAGAAAATTCCTCTCAATAAGAAGATGGATTTGGCAACATAGATTCTATTTGAAGAATTGTAATAATTTTCAGCTTTTCATATTCATTGTGTGTACGAATTGCCTTCTGCTCATCAACATTAGTCTCTTATGTGGTAGTCTCTAAACAGCCATTTCAATATATAACACGTCTACACGTGACAAAATACCATGTCTAAAAACTGAGATGAAAGAATTATAAGTGTACAAGAAATAAGGGCTGTTTTACCTCTAAAGCTTTGTAAAGACAAATGAACTTATATCCAAGTACATGAAACCAAAGGCACAGTGAATGAATATTCAAAATATAAAACATGGAAAATGTTAGCCCTCTTTTAGAAAACCAGACAAATGGGTGCCAACCCTCTGAAAAGGAGAAATTAGCTGAAAATCCATAAATCCGAGGAAGCACATGGAATAAATCCAACAATAAGCTCAACATTCCATGGAAGGGAAAAATCATCTTTTCAGAAATCATGAAGATTCAAGCTAAATATATACTCAAAAATCTTGAGGAGAAGAGAGGAATGTATCCGCAAACTTCATTAGATGGAAATAAGTTTAAGAGAAGGCCCATAATCAGTCACAACGGATGTACAAGCACCCTATAATCAATACATATCACTCAACTCCCTAATTATTCAAAATTTCATTTTGAATAATAAAATATTTTTATCATCAACGCAGTTCACCCTGAAACATGAAACCAACCTCTAGTACTCGCCGCCATTCTTTTCCAGATAACTGCAGGAAATATGACAAGAGGGAAAATGCATTAGATACACATAATCATATGTCTTTAAGTACAGAAAGGATACAGTCGGGATGGAGAAAGAACAGGGAAGTCACCTTATGCAACACAATGTCGAAAGGACCTTGATCCGAAAGGGGTTTGCTTTGATCAATAGCCACAAATAGGATTCCCTTGTTCCTAAAGAGCAATTAGTAATTTAAAATTGTCAGGATAAAAATTATATCATAACGTTCACCGTTATCTGACAGATAAATACACCACCACATTGCTGTATAAAGATTTAGATACCCAAATTGTGATCTTTGACAGTTAAAGACCTTTAAAAACAGCTGTACCACAAGGGGGGGAGAGAGAGAGAGAGAAACCAAAAGGCAAGGTCATCTTCCAGCCTAAAGAAATCTTATGGTCCAACCCCATTCCCAGAAACCGTGAATTAAAATAACTGGAGATTATGACAGCTCACAATTCCAACTTTAACAATCGATTGCTCAAATCAAACCAATGGTGGTCAACTCAAACTCCCACCTCAATTCGAAGAAGTGAACAGTGAACAAACACAATGAAAATTTTAACACACACACACACACACAAGGAACGCTCAAAATCCATGTCTCGAAAATCCAGCAGCATAAAATCACTCAACTACATTAACAAACTGAAAAAGAGAAGAAATTAGTTACCTTGCTAAACGTTCAAACTTGGGCTGCAAGAAGCTCTTAACTTTCTTGGATGTAAGAGCATATCCCACCACCACCACTTTCTTAGGAGGCGGCGCCGGAAACCCACCGCCTAACTTCCTCTGCGCCGCCACCATTGTCTCTTCGTCAAACTCTTCCTTCTCCGCCGCTGAGAGGTATGCTACTTCCCCTCCCATTTTCGCCCCCTAATATTATTTATTTATATATTTATATCCACGCCCTGTTCAAGCCTCCGAGGGCTACACCACGGAATTCAAGCTGAAGTTTATCCTATTTTTCACTTTATATATGAATATCCCTTCGGTTGATTTCACAAAAGTCGAAAAAAAGGGGGGAGTTTCGAAGAATTTGCTTCAAATGCAGAGTAGATTTTTATACAAGTTGAAGCAGAACCCAAAAGATTTTAGGCCAGAAGCAAAACGAAGAGGACAAAAAAGAAAGAAATACTAATCCCATGCGCTTATATATATAAGACACGAGGATGGTGGGGGATAGCATAAAACGCTAAAATGGAACGCGTGGAGCAAAGGCACGCTCTCGTCTCTTGGAAGTATATAGTATTGGAATTGGACTGGAATTGGTATCTTTCTTTATGGCAAGCAGATGGTAACTGTTGCCATGGCGAACCGATGCCGATGTAACACCCAACATTCATGGGGTGGGATCCAGCTATCATAACATTTACATAGATGCAATGAACTATGCTCCTATCCTATGTACAACTTTGTACAATTATTCTATATTACTACAAAATTAAATACCATCCCTAGTTTTAGTACTCAACTCGTAAGCTTATGACTTATAAATTAGCTTCTACTTGTAAAGGTAAATTGCAAATTAAATCTCAATCTTTCAGCATTTTTGTAAATTAAACTCAATTTTAAAATATTACAATAATGTCACATCATTTCAATTTGTAGACATTGGTATCATTGGTCCAGATCAGCTCCCCAATTGTAGATCATTGGTCCAGATCAGCTCCCCAATTCCTAGACTATATATATATATATATATATATATATATATATAGGTATGGATCGCATGAATGAATAATTTAGTAGTAAATATGAATGAATCCTGAATTCAAACGCTCAAAGAGATCTGATTTTGCTATATCAATGGTTGAGATTTAATTTTGCCCTAACATGTCTTCCTCAGCCGCTTTGTTGGTGTATTGAGTTGTGGATTATTGTGTTAATCCTATATAACCTCTCATGGCTTACAACACCAAAATGAAAGATGTGTTAAACTAATATATTTAGATGGTATGTCGAGGACTGAATGGATGAAATATGTCTAAACTAATCACTGGAAAATATAAGAATTTTCAGATTGAAGATACACAAATATGAAAGATGTCTTCCCTATTCTTATTTTGGATATTAAGCATGTTATTTCACCATAACCAACCCCTATACATATATATATGTGTGTGTGTGTGTGATAATTACTCTGCTCACTTTCATCGCATTATTATTGTCTCGTTTTATTTTTTAGACAATTCGTATTTGTATATGTTGCAATTGGTCAATTTTCTTATCGTAATGGAGAAAATTGATCCCATAAAAATAAAAACAAGGTCAAAATCTCATGCGTCTCTTAATCTATTGGACAACTTATTAACTACTTTTTGGAGCTGTAAAAAACGTTCATGACTTATAAATGACTCACCCATATATTGGGACAAGAAAAGATTGGGCTTCACCGATTTAGTTCACTTAATTAAGAGCTAATAAATTTAAAATAATAAAGGACTAAAAATTAATGGATTTGGAAATTAAAATAGTTCGAAATCATATATAGTTACCGGCGACATTATTTTATTTAAGTTGCTTTCTTTTTTGCTTACATCTTAGTTGGGCAGATACATTCTTCCCTGGACAAATGCTAAATCTAAAAAATTTGCAAAATTCGTTATCATCCATTCCTTTTCTGGGAGTTGCATGGTCAATAAATATATTGTTGTGGAATTTGATTCTCTCTTTTGATATTACTAAAAAAGTCGATGTAAATGGAAGGCCCAAAATTCCACGATAGAAAATTGTATCCAATATGCCACAGATATGTGGGGCTCAATTCTCACCACTAAAAATTAATCCCAAATGCAGAATTATGATGTTGTCCACAATACATATTTAATCACACAACATTACATGGACATGAGCACGGTTACCACATGTATATAAGTCTACTCCCATGTCATTCAAATAATTTATCAATTTCATCAGTGAAGGTTACAATATTATTTTTAGTTTATTCAATCGAACTAATCGAACCCAATTATTTATGGTTAGAACCCATATGGAATCAAGTGAAATTTAGTTTTGATAGCCTTCACTCATTCACTGCGTTACGTTTTTTATTTTGTTTTTGTTTTCAAACATTCTGTTTAGATTATTAACTGGATTTTCTGTTTATTTAATAGTGCATGTTACATATTTGTGTTGTTTAGTTTTTCATATTTTTAAAATGTACTATTTCTTGCATGCGTGTGAGATTTGTGTGCATGATGTGTACACACACTCAAATGCATTTAGTTTATTATATAACCTAGCTATGATAACACTGTTTTACATAATGATATTGAAAAAAAGCTTAAATAAGAATAATATATATGCGTTCACAAAAATTTCTGTATATCCATCCGTACGGTTCGGAGCAGACGGATGAAGTATCATTTGTTCATAAGAAAGTAATATTTGCATTGAAAAAAGTACTCCCTCCGTCCTTGATATTTATACAATTAATTCCATTGTCCATAAAATTCGTTCACTTTCATTTTATAGACATGAACCTAATCTAAAAGTCAATACTTTTATCCATACTCAATCTAATTATTTAAAAACCACTCATGACCTACATTTTCCACTCACATAATATATCTTATTACGTGGGTCTCATTCTCCACTCACTTTACACTTATCGCATTTATTAAAACACATATCGGTAAAAACTAAGAATGGTGGACTGAGGGAGTATCATTTATTTTTTAATCATATAATTAGCAAGTATCATTTACATTAAAGAAAAATACCACTGTTTGCACATGTGAACGTCTTAACAGGAAACCACATCATATTTGTTGATTGAAATCGTTTAGAAAGTTTGATTTTTTTTTTCAAAGTTGTTCAAAATTATATAGTAGATTTTATTATTACTCGTAGGAAAAATATACAATTTTAATCTAATAAATTGACTTCGTGATAATTTTCATCTAATAAATCAATAATACCTCAATTAAGTTCAATGAATTGATTTTGTGATAATTTTAGCGCGTAAGTGATTTTTTGCACCAAAAAGTACAGTCGGCATCGGGAAATGATATATAGAAACCACAAGTTAGAAAAATAGTTGGAAATGATTTAAGGGCTATTTCTTATTTCCGATGCCAATTGTGCTTTTCGATACCGAAAAATCACTAATAGACTAAAATTGGTGCAAAATCAATTCATTATACTTGATTAAAATATTATTGATTGATTAGGCTAAAATTTCACAAAGTCAATTTATTATACTAAAATTATGTATTTTCCTTACTTGTATCGAAGATGAAACTCTGGCTCGCAACTTGGGGTGTGTCAATAACCAAGTAAGTGATTGAGATTATATTTGACAAAGTCTTGGAAATAAGACCATAACTTTGGTGCAAGTAGTTGTTATGATAGAGGCACATTGTCTACTGTATACTGTATAGGTCCATTAATTGCTAAGTGAAAGAGGAAGTGAAAAGGACAAGACAAGCCACGCCCACTTCAAACATTTTCGTCATTTTCAGAAATATGCAGAAAACGAAATTTCCTTTGTCACTCCCCGACAGCTTCTGCACCCTCTTCAAAGATTATACAATCCTCACTAATATCATATATTTACATATTTTATCATTTATGTTTCGTCACTATTTCTCTTTCTTACCATCAACAATCTATTTATTTATATATTTTACCATATATTACTCACCATTAACTAATTTAATATTACACTAATATGATACATTTACTCTACTCACAATATATTCAATAACTTTTATTGAAATTCGTATAAAAGATTCTTATGAATAGATTTGAGGGACGGAGGGATTACATATATATTATCAATTGTGTAGGAAATCAAATCATCAACATCATTTGAATATGACATGCATTGTGAAACACGTTGAGGCACTTACTTGAGTGAAGGCTATTTTCAGAATACTAGCTCCTAAAGATATTTTCCAATTCTATTATTCACCTCACAATACTGCACGTGCTTTCTTTTGTTTTTTGTTTTTTCCTTCTTCATTCTTCTTCTTATATATATACTAAAATTTAGTGCGGAGGAATCGAATTTGTTTGTAAATTACTTATACTTTAGTTGAGTAATAATTTGATTCGTGAAGTTTGCAAGCTTATATAAACCTTGATCAAATTTAGGCTCATAGTAAGACACATTTAGATGGTGTTTGACTGAGCTTATAAGCTCCCACACAAATCAAAAAGAAAGAGATGGAGGGCCTATTTGTAAATAATTGTGAAGCCATTCGTTGGTCATAGAATAGTAATTGAAATTTTAAATTTTACATTCATATTTTTTGTATGAGTAAGTAAAAATTAGATATATAAAAAAGGTAAAGTTAATTACAAATAGGGATGTCAACGGTGAAGAACTTCTGGACCGTAACCAATAAATTAGTATTGGTTACGGTTGCGAACCGCCCAAGAAACATCGGATCCGGACCGGATCCCACCATCAGTTATGGTTAGGACCGGTATTACCCATTGCTAACCCATTACCCATTGGGCCGCTACACCCAAATCCCCAAAATTTTCAATTTCATATTTCAAATTTCAACAAAGGAAAAATCTTTATTGGACTAAAATATAAAATATATTATAAATAGATATAAATGTATAATTGATAATTTAATATATTTGGCACGACGTGACTCGATAATAGCAACTGAATAGATTTGGAAAGAGTTGGAAAAATGAAAGATTCTTCTAAACCCACATATTCCGTATTATGTAAGTTGAGTGGTTTGATTGTTCTTCATCATTTTGTCCATTTTAGTATATTTCATAATATTTTAAATCTTGTAAGAAATAAAAAGTACGTATAAAATTAATTACTTCTACTAAACTTAGATCAGACGATTTTTTTAGCAAACTTACTTGAATTGAACATCAAGCATCACCTTGGTTTCATTGACACCAGATATTATTGCTCAAAAATATGCCACAGAGGTTGAGATGTATCAATTTACAGAAACCTATTTTTTTATTCTATTGCGAGGTTCAATACTATAACGCCCATCTAGATCTAGTAAATAATTTTTGTTATCACAAACAAAAGCTATTTATTCCAAAAAAAATTGAAAAAAGAAAAGAAAACATATGAGAAATGAGTAAATTGGTTTGTTGTCGCAGCCCAATTATGTATTTGGCCCAAGGCACCATGTACTAGTTAACGCAAATGTAAAATGCTCTTACAAAAAAAGTGGATATGTAATGCTCAAATTTTAAAAAAAAAAAAAAAAAAAAAAAAAAACGGGTCGGACCGGAACCGGACAAAATGGGCCGGGTCTGAACTGGTCCGGGTCCAAGCGGTTCTAGAACCAGAACCGGAACCGGAACCGTTGCTTTAGAATTTAATGGGTTTTGAACGGTTCCGGATCGGTCCGGGTAAAGACCACCCGTTGACATCCCTAATTACAAATAAGGCACGTCCGAAGTATATGCTTTAGACCCTGCACTGGATGAGTGGCATTCTTTTCAATTTTTCATCATTGTTTTCTTTCTTGCACAAAAATAAATTGTTCCTAATAAGAATCCCTTCGTTACATGATTTCTTCTTCGTATAGATAGATGTAGGATCTACGTCGTAAACCTAATTGATTACTTCCAATTACGTAAATCAATAGTTCAAACCGCACTCAAAGATAGGGCATTTCCATTTTTTCTTGCGCTATTGAGTCTGACAGAAGGAAGCTTCTCCTTTCGGGCATGGGCTCAGAAAGGCAGTTAAAACCCGATCTTTTCGGCGAGAAAGGAAGTCTTCGGTTTAGCACATTAACCGCTTCAGTACATTTAGGCTATTCCCTCTATTCCTTTACTGGCGCTTAACATCTTTGATTTAGTACTGTAGATCAGGGTCAGGGGCGGGATGTGCCTAAGGCGGCATGTAAGCAAACGATGCACGCTAAGAGAAGAGAAGAGAGAGATGCTGGCAATTACTACCTTATATCCTTGTTTTTATTGAAACCAAATAGTAATGGTGTATCAATATTAAAACGAAAAGACAGTATCTGTTTACATTATTCGTACAAATACTTTGGCTCAATATCATTCCTCCTCGTTACAAATGTAAACTATCATAATACCAATCTTAATTCCACATCCTTAAATCAAAAAAAGTTGATAAAAGAATACGTCACTCATGGTCATACTTCACTCGACCATTAATTTTATTTGTTAATTGTTGTGGCCACCTGCCTTCTCTTTAATAATTTAAAAAAGTTGCATATTGATTGTTTTGCTGCTACCCTCAATGATTTCGCATCCAGAGGTTTCGGAAGTACCAAACTTACCCCTTCTGGAAACGGGAAAAAAGTTTATACAACTACTCGGATAGCTTGGAAAATTGTAATTATTTTAGGAACTTAGCTCTTAAGAATTGATAAATTTGAATAAAGATAAAAAAATTTGAGTATTAACGGCCCCAATGTAAAAATTTCATTTTCTTTAGCTTTCCTATGGAGAACTTCTTCGAGACAAAGAAAAGTGTATTTTTTCAAGAAAAAGAAAAGAAAAGCCTAGCAATAAGGGAGTAAATGTCTCGAGGAAGAGTTCAGGATGTGCTTGCTTATGTTTTATGTTTTGGAAGATAAATTTTTGCACGAAATATTTCGATCCAAATCAGCTACATCCCTGGCCCTGGGGTTGTTAGCAATCCCTTGGCATAGGCCACGGCCCAAGGGGGCCTTCATTTTTTATTTTTATCAGAGAAACCAACAATCATAATATTTAGTTTGTGTAAACCTCAGGTTCAAGAACTCATTTTTTTTATATTTTTCTTACGTAGTTCATTCAACATTTAGAATTATAAACATGGTGCAACTTTTTACCAGTGAATTTGAGGGCCTTTCCGAATTACTTTTATTTATAGGTCTTCAAGTTTTTCTTGTAAGTTGCACGATTTTCTCTCACTGTCAATCCCTATTTCAGCATATAATATGAATATGTTCCACATTCCTTTCTCTCTTATTTTATTCTGGCACTTTGCTGGATTGTTATTTTTCCTCATTGAGAATTTCACAAGGTGAAAGCTCAATGAGAAAATAACTAGCTTAAAATACACCAGCAGCTTCCGCCCAGTGAAAACCACTAGGTCTAGCAGAGTGCAAAAAGGGAAGGCTCCACAAGTAGCTGATCATCGATCTAATTGATTTCAAAAAGTTGTTACAAGCAAGAACACTTGAATAAATATACTCTATTTTCTGCATCTAATCAAACATTACCTGAAATTCCATGCCGGCAACATGCAAACACCGTACACGTGTGCATGTATTTTTATGCACAAGTGTCATCTCAAAAGAATATCAGCAACAAAAATGATGCTAAGTTAACAAAATAGCCGTGCTAGTTGGTTCTGTCTTAAATATGTCATTTAACTCTGCTATACCCAACACGACATTATATAAGCCCAAGTATGTTTTAACATGCTATACCCATTGCCAAGATGCAAAGTCTGTCAATACTAGGTTTCATGAGCACTTACTGTGACGACCACCAGTTCAATTGCATGCCAATGTAAAAGCTCTAAAGTCCTGTGAGCCATCTTCTTCAGTCGGGTAGGAACGATTTTCACAAAATATATAAACGACTTATGGAAGTTCAAGAGGTTGTATGGTTTTAGATGTTGAAGAATCATAATTTGAGGTAAGATCACTTATGGTTGTATATCTCTACAAAAGTAACGTCAAATGAAAAAAGAAGACGAAGAAGAAAGAGAAGGGTGTGATTCTGAACAAAAGCATGCAAAATAATAAGAGAACTAGAAAACAGAAGTTGTAGAAACCGTTCAAATCTAGCTTAGATCCAACTTTAATTTCTACGCCTGTAAAGAGACAACAAGGTAAATTTAGCCTATATCAAACTAGCTTCCTAATTTGATTAGGTTTCTTAATAGATCTAGACATTTGATAATAATTCCCTATTTGATCGTAAAAACATAGTAAAATACAAGTACAAAGACTCATTCTCAGCCACGAATTTCTTGAATGGCAGAGCGCAGCACATCATCTCCAACAAGTAGTAGTAATTTTTTCATGAAAGCATCTCTTCCCAACCTTCCTTCCTGCAGAAAGGAAGGTTAAATAGTTTAGTGTGTAAAGAACGTATTAAACCTAACTAACCCTTTTGCATCGGATAGAGAGACTCCAAATTCTCACCTTACACGATTCCCATGAAGTTTGCGATTCGCAAAATCGCGGCAAAGGAAGCGAACCCTCAGCTTGAAATAGCTTTGCGATAAATGTCGACGGATGAGGAACCCAATTCTTAGGGACACTATTGACAGAACCTGAAAACGCAACTAATACGATCGAGTTTCAAAGACGTACAAATTTTGAGCAAAATTGATAACTAAAGAAAATCTATTACCATTTATATTTACAGGCCGGTAGCTGACCACGCATCCTGGTAGGATATGAGTATTCATGTTTCCATGCCAGACTGTATACCAGCTCGGATTGTTCAAATCGTCAACACCAGTATCCTACTCCACACTTGACGGATACGACTGAAGCGACCCTGCTTCAACCTTCTCGCATTTTCCCAATATCACCTTACACAATACGACATGCTTCTCACCATTCTCGTCTACCTCTGCCAACACTGCACTATCCATCCAAACCAAAAGGGTACTAGAAAACAAGCAAATCCGAAAAACAGATAATAAAAAGCCAAATGTAAATAAACAAATAGATCTACTGGCTCATCTACCAAAAGATTTAACATTATAAGAATTAACTTGCACTTACAGTAATATGAAGATAATAGTACGAGGCTATTAGAATGCATAGACGGACCTATTTTGGGGTGACCGTATAGGTGACAAGTGAATTCCAATGCCATGACCCGGTGAGCGAGATAACTCGCTAGGAATTCCAAACCCGTGCATCAAGATGCTCTCCACGCCCTGGGATGACGTACGATACCATGCAAAAACCACATTACTTTCCCCTCTAGCTCGTTTCTTGATCTCTATCTACATAGAAATAACCTCCGAATGTGCTTTGTTCAAGGGTCCCATCTGCACACATTGATGAATGGAGGTAACTTTAGCACCAGACTCCACATTCTCCAGCCCGGATAAGAATAAATTCCTAACTATTGCATAGCGTTTCTCCTGAGCTGCCAAATTCCTCGCCTTCGGCCACCTAGCTGACTGTGACTGGCTCTCAACCAATTCCAGCCTCTTTGCAGCGGTGCCGCAAAAACTCTCCTCCAATTTCCCCTTCTCTACATTCTCACTTCTCCCCCTCTTGCCCAAATTTACATCTTCCTTCAACCTCACACCTCTCCCTGAATTCTCAACAATTTCTATATCAATCTCAATCTTCGCGCAACTCTCATCGCCATCAACCAATTCAATCTCACAGTCGTTTTAACAACTGTTGACAAACGTTTTAGGGAAAAAACACTTACCATCAGCATCATCCAAGCAATGGATCGCTGATTACCGGACTCCACATCGATCTCAAGCATGCGGTACAAGTCAAACAAACAGTTGTACCCGAGGACTTGAGCCTCGACCATCGCCCCCCACACACAAAACCCTAATTTCAGCAAATCCGCCACTTCCTCCGAATAATCAACCCACGATCCAATCTCGTAGAACACCATAGGCTTCGGGAAAGAGCTCCGCTGAAAATTCGAATAATTTTGGATCAACGGCTCACAACGCGTTGCAGCTGAAGATCTATGGCCCAATGCTTTCGCGCTGCTTCTCACCTCCGCGCATCTTTTCGTCATTATCGGGGTGAAACTCGACGAATTCATGGCTGAACCTGAGAGTACAAATTGTGTAATGACTTGATGGTTAAGAAAAATAAGTTCATAGTAATGAGGACTTTTAATTGGACTGTTGGGTAAAGTGTGCAATATTTTCACTTGAAAAATATTTGGATTTAATAGAATTCTAGAAACAAGAACCTTGATCCATCTTTTCTGAATTTGACATGGATGTGAAAATGTATCTCTCGCATCCAGATTTCTTGACTTGGTGGTTGGTTCTTGGGATCAACCCTGTCATTACGTTTGCCCCATGGGCAGCCGCAGAACTATGAAGAAGTCATACAAAGCTTAATGTCGTTACTCAAAGTTTGAATATGAATGTTTGGTAACTTCAACAAGCATATCACAGAGTTGCAGAGTCAGTTAGAGATTACGCACAGGACTATTGCTCATAATCATGGACGGAGGGTCCAGTGGGCGCATCCCCCCACCAACCCCCCACTCTGGATTTTTTTTATAACAAATAGTATGTGTAGTATTTTCCTACCACTGAATTTTCTAATATTTTCTAATATAATTTTGTTGATATTCATGTTTTCGTATATTTTTTCTTTTATTCATTAAGAATTAAGATTCAATAAATTAAAAGTTAAAAGTTCAGTTTTTCTATTGAATTTTTTAAACAAAAAAAAAATACGTAATAGGTTGTTTGTTATAGTTTCTTCCTCGGTAATATTTTTCAATTATAGGTTAACTTTTATTAGTCCCTATGTCCTCCAATTTCCTTCCCTATTTTCTTATTTGGTAGGTTCCCAATTTTCTTTCTTTCTTTCTTTATTACATTTATGAAAACTATCTCATAAAATATTTCATATTTATTACCTCCAATAACACTTTTTATTTACACTTTTTATCACTCATGACTCACCATTATCTCTTCTTTTTATCCTTAGCACCACAACTTATTATATCTTTTACAATATATTAACACTATACTAATACGGAACTCTTACTCTACTCACAATAAATTCAACAACTTATATTAAAATCCATATCGAAAATTGTAAAGAAGAAAATAGGGAGACAGAGAGAGTATATGAATTAATAAGGTATTATTGTTAATATTATTTGAGTAAATATTTATAGTTTTCCCAATATTTGTCAGCTCAAACACAACATGCTAGTCAATTAAATTTCATTTATTTTTTGTTAGATATAGGTTATTTGTGTTTACCTTCTTATTAGCATTAATTGTTTTTGGGGTATGAGAAGAATATTAGTGCGTGTTAGAGAACAATCAAGTTATTTATTAATTTGATCATTTAAGTTATCAGGACATGTTGATATGTGAACAATTTTAGTACCTGGCGTTAAAAAAGATCTATTTGTAATTGTAACCAATGAAGTATTATATATAAAAATTAGATTAAATTAATATTCATATGCTTAAAATTATAATTCATTTACAGATTTCGTTCGATGACCACGTTCTTCTTCTGTCCGTTAATTCAAAGAACTCTGTCAAAGACTCACATCAGTTTCATGATTTCAGGAAACTCACATACGCATTTTTGTTCCAGATTGTTTCAGAAATCTCAGAATAAAAATCTTCAATATCAGATTTGAACTCTCTCTCTCGCTTACGAACTTTGTGTTTCAAATTCTGCGTCAAAATGAAACAGTTGGTGCGGCAATCGAACGCTGAGACAAGATTTAAGCTATGAAAGAGAAATGTAGGCCGAAGGTTCATAATAAGCATAAGTAAGGTTCCACAATTGTATAGTGATGCAATACTTTCATCTCATCTACTATCTTTCTCTAGTATATAAAAGCCATTGTTATAATCTCTTGTATTATTTAGCAAAAGAAATCTATATTTTTGTAATACGTATAAATATATATATAAATTTTATGTTTTAATATAATTATTAACTATTTTATTATATATATATATATATATATATGGGGTTGGTTATATAGAGGGAATTACCTCTTAAATAGTAAGAACTAAGAACCAATAACTATCGTTGGATTGAATAAGATCGGACAATTTATAATTATTTAATGAAAAAATAGTTAAATATCTAAATTTTTGCTATTTGAATATTTCGTATTCAATTCTTTGTTGTTCGTGTAATTCATGTTGTTGTTCATGTAATCATAGTTATTGTACATGCTATCACATTCCAATTAATTGTTATGTTCATATAATTAATGTTGTTGTGTATGTAATCGTATTGATTGTGCATATGAGGATAGTTACGTAAATGAATATATTAAATCCCTTAATTATAGGGTTAAACAATTACCATTAAAACCTGAGGATAATTAAAGATTTATAATTAATCATAACCATTAAATTATAAAAAATAGATGTACCATATTAGTTCTAAAAAATGTTAGAGTTTTCATTTGATCAACGCCATATATATATATATATATATATATATATATATATATATATATATAGGAGATGGATCGGTAGAAATGATAATTTGGTAGGAAATAAGAATGAATCGAGCATTTGATTTGCTATATCAATGGTTGAGATTTAATTTTCTGGTGTCTTCTGATTTTGTGTTTTGTGTGCTACACGGATTATTGTGCAACACTATAACTTTTCTTGTGCTTCTGTTAGAATGAAAGATGTGCTAAACTAATATATTTAGCATATGTGCTACGAATGGATGAAATATGTGCTAAATTAACATGTGCAATATATTAATTCTGATTGTGCTACACAAATATGAAAGATGTGCTATTATTCCTATTTTCATACATTAAGGAGCTTTCTCACCATAACCAACCCCTATATATATATATAGTGAGGTTCAAATAAAAACCAATTTTAAAGTGAGAACTAAAAACTACGAAAATTCTTTACGAACAAAATGAATATGCTATGAAAGTTAATGAATACGCTACGAAAGTTAATGAATCCAAAAATTCGGAATTTTCACGAGGGTTCGAATTCCATGAGAGGCGAAAATTCTATTTTTTTTTATTCATTAACTTTCGCAGCGTATTCATTTACTTTCATAGCATATTCATTTCTCATATTCTCACAATAAAAATGGTTCTCACGTTAACCCTTCCATATATATATATATATATATATATATATATATATATATATATGTATATGTATAGAGAGAGAGAGAGAGAGAGAGAGAGAAAGATTGGTTATAGAAGGAACTACTTCTTAGATAAGAACTAAAAACTAATAACCACCCTTAGATTGAATAAAATTGGACGACTCATAATTATTTAATGATAAAAATAGTAAAAACCCTAAATTTCACGATTTGGAATCCAAATCTCGAAAATCTCGGACATAAATCCTATCTTGAAAATATTTCACACACTACAAAAATACAACCGATCGTGACGGATAAAATGCGGGTCGTGAATCAATGACGAATTCTCGTGAAGTTTTTGCGACGGATCGACGTATCATGGCGGGAATTCTCGCGAAGTTTTAACGACGGCATTTCGTCTCTATTCCGTCGTTAAATTTAACGACGGATAGTGTCCGTCGTTAAAATTAATTTTTTGTTATTTTTAATTGAATTAAAAATTCGTCGCTAAACCGTCGTTAAAAATCGGATTATTTCTAATTTTTTAATTTATTTTAACGACGGATACAAATCGTCGTTAATTTTAATTCTGATTTTATTTATTCCCAATAATAATAGCGACGGAATGTCCATCGTAAAATAGTCTCTAATTTAACGACGGAATTAATTCCGTCGTTAATGTAAAATATTTTTTATTTTTTTATATTATGTACGTTAATTAACGACGGATACGTGTTCGTCGTTAAATCCATTATTCCGTCGTTACTGTATTTTAAATATAACGACGGACTATTCCGTCGCTAATCCGCTGCTAAAAAGTTTTATAACAGACGGGATTTCTTCCCCAATTTCATATCAGATCCCTAAACCTCCCTCCTCCCCAACCCAACCTCGCCGCCGCCCCGCTGGTGCCCGACCCCGCCAGCACTGCCGATCGATCTCCGTCGCCCATCGTGCCCGCCCCAGCCCTCGCGCTGACACCCACCCCAACCAACCCCACCCCACCACCACACCCCACCCCACCCCATGCCGCCGCCGCCCGCCTCCTCCCGTCGTCCGTCAGGTTGGTTTGTTTGGGTTTTTTTATTTATATTTCATTTTTTTTTATTTTGTTATATATTTGTTGATTTTATTGAAAATATTGTATATGATGTATTGAATTGATAGTGAAAATATTATATATGATGCATTGAATTGATAGTGAAAATTGAATTGAGTTTATCAATTGATAGTGAAAATGATACATTGAATGTTAGTCTTGTGATTTGGGCTTGTGAAATTGATAAGCTTGGATGTGAATTTGGATGATAAATTCATCATTTCGTGAGATGTTTTGAGTTGTTAAGTGTATAATTAGGTATATGGTGATGATTTGGTGAAATTTGAATGAGTTTGATTGAATTGGGAATCAAATGGCGATTAATTTTATAAAACTTACTCTGCAAAATTTTGTTAGAATTATTATATGAATAAGATGTTTTATAAGTTTCAAAATTGTATGAGTTTGCTTGTTGCTATAATTTGTAAAATCAAAATGCACCCACTTTTATTTATAACCCATGAAAATGAGAAAAATTGTATCACATGAAGTTCTCTTAGTGGAAGATTGGGTATAAGTAAAAAGGTATATGTGGTGTTTGAATTCGTGAATTAAGATGTTTTGAGTTATTAAGTGTATAATTAGGCATATGTGGTGTTTGATAAAAATGTCATGATCTTGATCTTGATCATTTTCATTTCTAATTGTTGCGTGAAAATCAATAGCAATCAAAATAAGGATAAAATGAAAATTTTGACATTATTTTACTATAAAATCAAGAATGGGTCTAGTCTCTGCGAGGCATCGTCGAAGGTCCATCCTTTTTTTCTCGTTTTCTCTAGATTTTGACTACACTCACGTATGCGAACTCAAAGCTCCTTCGTATTGAATGGCAACACTCAAACCATCTTCCTCGTATTCAATTCTGTACGAGTTGTCATGTTCCTTCAATTTTGCTAAGATAAGCATATAATGAGGATCATCCTCCTCCTCACTGGAAATAGAAATTGTAATGATAGTCTTCATTATTATATCTTAGCTTTTCATTCGACTTGGTCCTCTTCTGCTCATCACATATTCTTGGCAGATGGCACGTGTACTCCTTGTCCATGCTGTTGTCAAGCAGCATTTTTTTTTATATTATCTGATTCATCGCAGGATAATGATTGTGATTATGAGCAGCATTAAGAGCATCCTCACTTCTTTTCAGCGGTCGAGCATCCTTACTTCTTGTTCAAGCGGTGAAGGATGAGTTTGATGATGCTCATAATCATAATCATTATCATGCGATGAATCGTAATATCGAAAGAATGTCGCTTGTTCACAAGATGGACAAGCAAGACACGTGTCATATGCCAAGAATATGTGATGAGCGTAAGAGGACGAAGTCGAATGAAAAGCTAAGATACAATAATGAAGACTATCATTACAATTTCGCTTCGATGAGAGAGATGATCCACATTATATGCTTATCTTAGCAAAATGAAGAATATGACAACTCGCATGTAATCAATACGAGGAAGATGGTTTGAGTGTTGTCATTCAATACGAAGGAGCTTTGAGTTCGCATACGAGTGTAGTCAAGAATCTAGAGAAAAACGAGAAACAAAAGGATGGACTTCAGATCGATGTCTCGCAGAGACTAGACCCATTCTTGATTTTATAGTAAAATAATGTCAAAATTTTCATTTTATCCTTATTTGATGCAAAAGGTCGCACGAAGGAGTTCATCCGAGCGTTGACTCTACGATAGCTTATCATCAACAAATTATTGGAGATGGAGGCGATTGCAAGTCGAGCGCCAGCAATACGAGGCCGATTGATAGTGAAAGAAGCAAGAAGCAGCAGCGCGAGGCATACGAGGCCGATTGCAAGTCGCGCGAGCAATACGAGACCGATTGATAGGCGAGCGGAAGAAAGAACGCGAGGCATACGAGGTCGATTGCAAGTGGCGCGAGCAATCGAGCCGATTGCAAGTTGAGCCGAGGCGAGCGAGTTCAACCGTTCGAGCTCGATTCAGCTCGCTCGGCCAGCCAGAGGCCTTGAGCGCTTCATGGCCAGCCTCTGCTTCCCCACCCTCGTGATATCGCCCGCTTTCCCCACCATCGCCATATTTGGGTTGTATTATGAATTTATGAAGAAACAAAAACATTTTGTTTGTAAACTTATCGTATGATTTAGAATTATTTGGTTTGTTTGATATTATGACGTGAAATTGTTTTGTTTTAATTGTGTCGCTCGATTTAGAATGATAATGTTTATCATTTAGAATTGGTTTGTTTGGATTGTGTTTGTTTGAAAACAGTTTGTTGTTTGTTGTAAACGGCGTCCGAAATAAAATTGAATCTCTATACGCTTTGTACATTTAACGACCAGATGGAGATGTTTCAACGACGGATTTACGATTTAGCGATTTGATGAGACGTTTCAACGACGGATTGGTTACGTGAAATAAAAAATCATAATTTTAACGACGGATCGTGTCCGTCGCTATATAACGATCGGATCGACGGATTGTCGTCCAATTAACGACGGATTTCTGACGGTATTTTTAACTACGACGTCATTCCGTCGTTAATCCGTCGATATTAACGACGACTTAGAGTCGTATTAACGACGGATTGTAAATCAGACGACCGTTCGGAGGTTGTCGATTAGCGACTGAAACTTTCGTCGCTAATTATTAGCGACGAACGTAAATCCGTCGTTAAAAGATTGCCTACCAGGTTTCCAGCGACCCCTTTATTTCGTCGCTAATCCGTCGCTGATACAAACTAACGACGGATCCGACATGATTAGCGACAGAATTTTCCGTCGCTATTCGCCTTTTTTTTTGTAGTGACATTCAATTCTTCGTTGTTTGTGTAATTCATGTGGTTGCTCATGTAATCATAATTCTTATGTATGCTATCACATTTCAATTGATTGTTATGTTCCTATAATTCATGTAGATTTGCATGTAATTGTAGTGATTTTGCATGTGAGAACAACTACCGTAAATGAATATATAAAAATCCATTGATTATAGGGCTGAAACAGTTCCCATTAAAAATGAGGATAATAAACAATTTATAATTAATATTGATCGTTATATTATAAAAAATTAATAGACCTAATTAGCTCATAGTTCTCGAAAAAGTTGGAATTCTCATTTAATACATTCTCTATATATATATTTTGTAGTTTATAATATAGTTATTGGTTCCGTGCATCATAAGGGGCAAAAACTAGTATGCATAAAATACAAATGTTATGATATAGAGGGTGTTTGGCTAAGCTTATTTTAAAGAGCTTATAAGCTCTAAGAGTTTATAAGACATAATGTTTCAAGAGCTTATAAGTTATCAAAGTGTTTGGATAATTTAGCTTATAAGCTAGAGAAAGAATCGTGAGTTAGAGAGAGAAAATCATAGTTAGAGCGAAAATTGACGAGAGATGAAGTCGATAGTATATATGTAGATTATAACGAATCATAGTAAGGTTATTTTGGTAAATTTATTGTTACTTGCAAGCTTATGAAAAAATAAGTTGGGGTTGAGCTACTTATTTTTAAGAGAGCTTATAAGCTGTTGGAGCTTATTTTAACAGTTTATAAGCTGTTTAGGAGTTTATTTTGCCAAACACATTGCATGAGCTTATAAACTCCTAAACAGCTAATAAGCTGTTTTGAAGAGCTTATTTTTAGTTTTTTTAATGATGCTTTATATATAAAATAAATTTTGATTTATTATTAATTTTACTTTTGAAGTTATATATATTATATTTTTTAAAGTCATTATAAATTGGAATCTCACGGATGTAATCATGATTCTGTCACTACTCGTAATAGTTATTCTAATAACATATAATTTGTGGAGGAGGTGGAGCTGCAACAACAAGCAATCATTATTTTCAGTTAGCCAGAAAATATTATTTTCTTCAGTAGAAGAGCGGAACTACGTGGCTATTTGATGGAGGTTGAAATGCATCTTTTTTCACGATTGGGTGAAATTTAGACGGGCAAGAACTTTGATTAATCAGTTTGTATTGATAGGCAAACAGAGCAGCCCACTGTCTTGCACAATTTGTTGTGCATCGTCAATTTTTTGGCCCAATAATTTGTCTACATGGCTCATTGATATTTATAGAGTTGTCAAAGTATATGAGTCAGTCCGACCCGACTCAAGTCCGTCGGACTTTTTCTCAAACTACGATTGGATAGGATCGGATTGGCTCGAAAAAGAAGTTCATCTAATGAAATATAAGGCTAGGCTAGCCCTTTACGGTCCGCCAGGTGGGCGGGCCAAACAAGCTCGCATGCTAAATTAGAACAAAAATTATTCTCCCTTTTATTTTCAAAAGGAGAATCAACTTATAAACTTAAAATACAAGTGCCGATTGAATTTAGAATACGACCCACAAAATTTTATTCTAAATTAATTATTAACTTAAAACACAAGTGTCAATTACAGAAAATTATATTTGTAATATATTTTAATTCTAGTTTAATACTAAATTAATTACTAAGTAAACGCTCTGTAAGAACCTGCATCCACCGCCTGAACGAGGGCCAATGGCTAGGCTTTCTTCTCTCCTTGGTTCTTGGTTTTCCCCTTCCTCCCGAGGAGAGGAGCTTTTTGCCTTTATTAGTGGAAGAGTTACCATGAGAAAATAAAGACTTTTAAGCTGACTTTACGGATGCTATAAGGGGTTATAAGCTTAGCCTTTGTTAGCCTTAGCCAGTTCTCCGTTTATAAGCTATTATTAATGCCGCTCGGGCTCCCGGTGATAGAGGGCTCTTGAGTTTTTACTGCTTAGTGACTTGATGATGGGTTCCTTGTTTACGACTGACTTCTTCTATAGTACGATCGAGCCCTACAACTAGTAGGTCACTCTCTGATAAAAGATTATATTATATATTTAATATGTAATTTAGAAAAAAAAAATGAAATTAAGTGGGGCCTGGCTCAATATTTGTCGAGCTGTTCTAGCTCGCAGCCTAGTTGGCATGCTTGGTCATCGGACTGGTCCAATACAACTTGATATTTTATGGGCTTCCTGTATGTGGAGTAGGGCTAACCCATCCGGTCGAACTTATTTCGAAGATTCTAAATATTAGTAAATAATAATTTGAAGGAATAAGTATAAATATATTTTCCCCATTAAGAAAAGCAACTAAGAAAATGAAACTACAAATTACCAAAAACAATAGTTTCATGATATTTTTCTCGATGCAGGATAAGAAAACATTTTCCTCCCGAAAATCTCTCCAAAACAAGGTACAGTTTTTCCATCAATCACTTCACCAAATTGGATTCTATCCCTATTCCGAATAACTTTTAAGGCTTTTGATATATTAACAGGACGGGATAGCATAACTTTAGTCCCATTCACAAAAAACTTTTTGAATTAAAAGATGCCAAAAGAGTAAAGTTGATGTATATGGAAAAGATTATTCTTGTTCAAATGTTGTGTTGGGTCATTGTAAGAGATAAATAAATACATAAATAAAATGCATGGGTTAATTCAATTGTGCTAGTTTAATTTTTGTTTCGTTAGTGTGTTTTCCTACCACTGAATTTTCTAATATAATTTTGTTGATATTCATGTTTTCGTACATTTTTTCTTTTATTCATTAAAAATTAAGATTCAATAAATTAAAATTAAAAGTTAAAAGTTTAGTTTTTCTATTGAATTTTTTAAACAAAAATATATATACGTAATAGGTTGTTTGTTATAGTTTCTTCCTCGGTAATATTTTTCAATTATAGCTTAATTTTTATTACTCCATCCTTCCCCAAGTTACTAAATCCAAAAATTCGGAGTTTTCACTTGGGTTCGAATTCACGAGGACGAAAAATTTCATTTTGGGTATCAAACTTTTCCAATTGATTCACCAACTTTACATCGAATTCATCATTTTTGGTTCTTGCCTTCTTACCATAAAAACAGTTCTCACGTTAACCATCTCATCCACACACACACACACACACACACACACATATATATATATATATATATATATATATATATATATAGTAGTGGATCAATGAACCATCTTTTTGAATCTGCGAACCATGCATAAGATATTGAAGATGATGATAAAATGTATAAAGTTGTGCATAACGAAAACTTTCTAAAATTATTTTGTTGTGCAACAATTTTAGAATGTTTTGTGGATTTATAGATTTTATTCATCAACTTTATACTTCGTGCAGTTTTCAAATTCTCAAAAAGATGAGTTCTCATGATCCAACCCCTATATATATATATATATATATATATAGTTGAGTTCCATTAATATCCGATCATCGATATAGATGTAGTTATGGATAACATAGACAAGCGACATGTGTCATAATTTTTTTTTTTAACTTTTATTTTATTTTCACAGGATACACATTAATCTTCTTCTTCTTCTTCTTCTTCTTCTTCTTCTTCTTCTTCTTCTTCTTCTTCTTCTCTACAACTCATTCTCTGCAACTGCTATTGTTTAATGGAGAAGAATAGGAAGCCGATGATAGCACAGTGTAGGCGATCGCGGTGGTGGCGGTCACGACGACGACGATCGTGGTGGCTGATTGCTGCTTGAAATTATAGAAAAATCATTAATTAGTTATCTAAAATTGAAGAAAAAAAAAGAGAATTTTGAGAGAATATTGAAGTATCGAGAGATGGTAGCTCTGGTTATGTTTATGGCGAAGTTCGTCGAAAATCGGATTATGGGACACTGGTTTATGGTGTAGTTTACCGAAAATCAGAAGAGGTGAATCGGAGAATGGACGACGAGATGATGTTATCTATGAAGAATATGCATATTAATACACATAAACCTCATCACAATACATATAAACATACATATACATAATAATATATAGACATGCATATTAAAAAGGAAACATACATACGACTAAACATAAACATGCATAGAATGTAACACAACCCTGTATGCTTTAAAACAAAATCATCATTCTCGATATCTCTTTTCTATCTTCTCCAATATGCACCAACACTTTTCTTGTTGATCATTTGTTTCTTTTGAATTATGAAAGTAGAAGTAATTGATCTAAACTAGAGATAAATTATGAATAAATCAATCTCACATGTATTTCGTGTTCAATATTATGCAGTTTTTTGTTCAAACATATGCAGTTTTTTACTTTAAAACATATATAGTTCATTTTTATTATCACATAACAAATCAAATTGTGTAATTTTGTATTTAACCGTATGCAGTTTTATATATAACAATATGCATATTTGTGTTCAATTGTATGCAGTTTTCTGTTTAATTACATGCATGATTTGATTTTTTGTATCATATAACAAATCAAATTACTAATATACCCTTACTATAGCGAAATCAGTAAAAATAGGCTTAAAAATCTCCAAATCTCCACCATGAGATGAATGAAATGAATAAACATAGATTGTGTCTTATATGATCATATATATATATATATAGGGAGGTTAACGTGAGAACCATTTTATTGTGAGAACATGAGAACACTTGGGAAAATTCTTGAATCCAAAAAATAGAATTTTAGCCTTTCATGGGATTAGAACCGGGTATATAATCATTAACTTTCTCAACAGTTCATCAACTTTGATAACAATTCATTTGGTTCTTAATTTTAGGATAAGAATGGTTCTCTAAACTATATTATAATGTAGTTACTGGTTCCGTGCATCACACGGGGCAAAAACTAGTATGCATAGAATACAAATGTTATGATATAGTCATATTTAGTTTTTCTTAATGGTGCTTTATATATAAAATAAAATTTGATTTATTATTAATTTTATTTTGAAGTTATATATATTATATATTTTTAAAGTCATTATAAATTGGAATCTCATAAATGAAATCCTGATTCTGTCATTGCTCGTAATGGTTATTCTAATAACTTATAATTTGTGGAGGAGGTGGAGTTGCAACAACAAGCAATAATCAATTCCAGTTAGCCAAACAATATTATTTTCTACAGTAGAAGAGCGGAACTACTGGTTATTTCATGGAGGTCGCAATGCATCTTTTTTCACAATTGGGTGGAGTTTAGACTGGCAAGAACTTTTATTAATCAGTTTGTATTGATAAGCAAACAACAGCTCACTGTCTTGCACAATTTGTTGTGTATTGGTCAATTTTTTGGCCCAATAATTTGCCTACGTAGCTCATTGATATTTATAGAGTTGTCAAAGTAGATGAGTCAGTCTGGCCCGACTCAAGTCCATCAGACTTTTTCTCAAAATACGGTCGAATAGGTTCGGATTGGCTTGAAAATGAAGTTCAGCTACTGAAATACAATGCTAGGTCAACCCTATACGGTCCGCTAGGTGGGCGGGCCAAACCAGCTCGTATGCTAAATTAGAAAAAAAATTCCCTTTTACTTTTAAAAGGAGAATCAACTTATAAACTTAAAAGACAAGTGTCGATTTAATTTAGAATACGACCCACAAAACTTTATTCTAAATTAATTATTAACTTAAAACACAAGTGACAATTAAAGAAAATTCTATTTGTAATATATTTTAATTCTAGTTTATTACTAAATTAATTACCAAGTAAATAAGTAATACTAATATATTATATATTTAATATGTAACTTAGAAAAAAAAATTAAGTGGGGGCTTGGCCCGATACCTGTCGAGCTTTTCTGGCTCGCAGCCTAGTTGGCATGCTGGGTCATCGGACTGGTCCTATAGAACTTGGTATTTTATGGGCTTCCTGTATGTGGAGTAGGGCTAACCCACCTGGTCGGACTTATTTCGACTATTCTAAATATTAGTAACTAATAATTTGAAGGAATAAGTTTAAATATATTTTCCCCATTAAGAAAAGCAACTAAGAAAATGAAACTACAAATTAACAAAACAATAATTTCATGATATTTTTCTCCATGCTTCATAACAAAACATTTTCCTCCCGAAAATCGCTCCAAAACAAGGTACAGTTTTTCCATCAATCACTTCACCAAATTGGATTCTATCCCTTTTCCGAATTACTTTTGAGGCTTTTCATACGTTAACAGGACGGGATAGCATAACTTTAGTCCCATTCGTATTAAAAGATGCCAAAAGAGTAAAGTTGATGTATATGGAAAAGATTAAGTAGTCTTGTTCAAATGTTGTGTTGGGTCATTGTAAGATAGATAAATACATAAATAAAATGCACGGGTTAATTCAATTATGCTAGTTTAATTTTTGTTTCGTTAGTCTTATACTCTTATGACTTGTTAGCTCGACATTATGAATAGGGTACTTATTAGATCGGTTTCTGTTAATTACGGTTAATTGAAACCGAATTATCAAATTCAATAATCGATACTGTAAATCGATTGGTTAATCGGTTATTCAATTAATCAATCGATTAGTCGGTTCGGTTATTGGATAACCAAAATTATCCAAATTAAATTTCTTTACTTACTTATTTGGCTAACTAAACTAAATTTTAATTTAATAATAATAATAATAATAATAATAAATAATAATAATAATTATTATTTGAATCTAATTAAACTTATTTTTAATTTAATAATAATAATAATAATAATAATAATAATAATAATAATATTAAATTAATAATTATTATAATTTCGGTTATTCGGGTATATCCATTCGATTATCGGTATACCCGATAACCGAAATTAATCTTAAACCACTAACCGATACCGATCTAATAACCGAATTAATCGGTTATTGGATACCGATAACCGATCGGTATCGGTTCAGTTCGGTAATAACCGATATCCAATACCCGTTTGATCACCCCTAATTATGAGATAAAATAGAATCATTGAAATTTCTATTAATCACCACCATTTAATAAATTTCTTTAGACCCATCTCAATTTGCTCCACAATGCTAAAAAATTGTCCTTTTCTCAACATCTTATTTTTTACTTTTTATGTTAATGACTCGCACCATAAAAAGAAAGAGATACAGAGAGATGGCAAAAATCCACTTCTTCGAGAAAGACCTCCTGATGAGAGAGAATTTTCTCAAAAAATTGAACTGAGGAACCCACTCCTGGTGTTCATCGATGCTTCATATTCACTCTTTGTTCTATTTCTAATAAATAAATAGACTAATATCTATCATCTTAATCTTATGTAGAAAGTAACTGATACAAATTCACTTAAATTACGTTTATTCCTGACCACCCCAACAACCCAACCAGCCATCTTTTTCAATATTTAATTAATTTTTCTTTCTTTTACATATTCAACTCCTCTCTTGATCCAACCGTATCTATTTTTAGTGGTTTATCCTAAATTTAGGGGTCGAACCGAGCCGAAGGCCGACCATCGTCTTTCGAGCTTGGTTTGTTTAATATCGAGCAGAGTCTCGAGTTTTATTTATCGAATATTTCTCACGAGCTTATTAGAACTTTAATCGAACCCAAACAAGCTTTCTAAATTTAGATATATGTTTAGAATATTGATTAAATTATTTTATCAATAAATTATTTTATCAATAATAACACAATATATTTATTGATTTCTTAGAACAAATAAAAATAGTTAGAGATTTAACACAATAATTACTAATTATAGAAAGAAAATAATTATATCTAATAATAATTTTATATTTTCAAAGTAAATCAGTTAACGAACTTGTTCACGAGCTAACGAGCGAATACTATCATGCTCAAGCTTGGTTTGTTTAGCTAACACCGAGCATCGGTATCAATAGCTCACGATTATTATTATTATTATTATTATTATTATTATTATTATTATTATTATTATTATTATTATTATTATTATTATTATTATTAAAATAAACATAAATTAATAGCAAAAAAATCGTAAAGCTCAAAAAAGTGCAAATGAACATAAGATAGAAAAAATGACAACAATCAGAATGTGAAATTAAAACAAGCAAAACATGAACTACAATACGAAATTGAAAATAAATAACAAATGACAAAAATTGAACATTCAGTTATCATCGTCGAATTTTTACCATATATGCTCGAACAAATTGTTTTGAAGAACATTATGCGTTTCTCTAGGAAAAGAGAGAAATAGAATTTTTGCAAGAAAGTTGAATGTTATAGATATAGAAAATGGGAGAATTTTAATGTATATATATATGACAAATTTGTTCTTGATTTATAGAGGATAAAAAAATATGAATTTTGATATTTTTTATTTAATAAAATATATAAAATATTTAATATAAAAAATTGAATGACCAATGGGATGAAGACAAGTATCTCCATCCCATTGGTTGAAGAATATGAGACCATGCGCTTGTTTTTTTTTTAAGTAGAAGAGATTTTGATCGGTCTCCAAAATGAAGCCTCCAAATACTTTAGCTTTTTTTTTAATTTTTTTTTAAACCACTTATATATGGGTAGTAGTCTAGTAGATGACAATTGACAAACCTTTAGTTTATAAAGGCCTGATTCACCAGTGTAAGTGGGTAGTGGATGATAGATCTTTAGTTTATAAAGAGCAATACAGATTCACTTATATGTGGATATTTGATGACATACCTTTAATTTATAAAGAACTTTTGTGTTTGAAACAAACAACATATTAAGGTGTCATAAGTATTTATCCAATCCTTATCATACGTAACAAACGAGCCCTTATTATATATATAAATACATAAAGAGAGGGTTTGTTATATTATTAGGGGTGTGTATCAACAAATAACATTCTTCTCTAATAACTACAAATTTCTGAGCCTGTATAAATCTAAATCTATATAAAAGTTGAATCACAACAAAAAAAAGAGTTTCCTGCCTAAATTTCCATGTCAGTTACAGTAATTTTTATTATTTTTCTTCTTCTAAAAAATTCTACTTTTACGGCTAAATCGTCGATTTTATGCCAACTTAATTCAATTAATAATAAATTAGATATTTAGAAGGACCTTAATTACATAGATATGGATGCAATTTAATCTTTAATCTTTGCCTTAGATTTGATTTTAGGATCAATTATGTCAATTCAATTAATTGTCAAAATTTTGGGTCGGAATTTTGGAATTTTGTCCATGTATTTATAACAAATCAATTGAGGATCAGATTTATCATGAAGGCAATATTACTATTTCACAATCTTAAAATTAACGTCTCCGAGAAACAACCCTATTATCGGACCCTCTTTGCAAATTTTTGTATCCTCCTGGAAATTTGGTCCGATGGATGCCTCCATCTTTGTCGTTGTCGTTGTCGTTGTTTTTAGCGGTGACCCGCTGAGAACATAATCGACCAGCCTTCTCTTTTTAAGCTTAAAACCTGTTTCGAGTACTCACCTCTCTATATAATTACATAACTTGATGTTGTATATGCTCAAATTTGCATAGGCTCCCACCACTGTCCATGCTTTGTTGATGCTCCAAAATGTGATTTTCCTTAAAAATATAATTTCTCATGTCTGAACTGATAGAGCTAGAATGTGGCAGTGTAGATATGACAGACCAAATCAAATCAATTGTAAACACTCTTAATGCCAGTCGAGTAGGTGGTTTAGGTTTATTTTCCTTTTATCTTTTCAAACTAATTGCGATTTGAATGTGATATTGAATAAAAGATTCCATAACTAAAAGACAATCCAAAAACTTATTTCTAAACCCACTAAATTCCATATCATGGTAACCATAATTGAAACATGAATCTAGTCATTAAATTATGTACATTTCAAGAATGATGGAAGAAGAGATAGAGTTGGGTCTGATAAGACAGAATCCGAACTACTTCATTTTGCCCAATTTGCACCTCTTCGATTGATTTGACATTTTTTGTTTATGCCTTTGATAAGGTGAACTCTAGATACTCCAAACAGCCAAATAAAGAAATATGATCGTAGAAATTCAATCGACTTATAACAAGTAAAGCCATAGTCAACGGGGGCTCCATTAATTCTCATAATATACAAATTCTAATTGAATAGCTATGAACATTATTATTAGTGGATCACATTCGATGGTTCGAACCGTACCATATGCCAAAGATTATGGGCATTATATAGTTGAAGAAATGAGAACCACAGAAATTAATCAAAAAGCATGCACCGTCTATGGTGGACGAAATTATTGATACCAGAAAAATTCAAGTAGAAGAAATCCCCCCTAGAAACTCATCATTAAAGACCAAACCTAGGTCCAAACTTCAACATAATTGTGCTTTTTCAAGATTTCTTAAACAATAATTTTATATTAAAGCCCAAATTAGTGGTTGGAATATTCATCTAGGATAGATTCTGCCCAACTTTCGGCAATGTTTTCAAAACCGGATCGAACATTGAACTAGTCACTTGATTGGGTTACTAGGCCATTGATTCGATCGATCGAACCGTTTGATTTTTATATGAATCATCTGTTTACATAAAACATATTAATATTTAGAATAAACTATTTATATCAATTTTTAATTTTCTATACATTATATCAGCCAAAATTAAATAGTATTATTCATCATATTTATTTATTAGTATATATTTATAGGATTTTTTTTTTAATTTCTACAATCATATTATTTTACATCATAATCACCATTTATATGGATGTCAATTCTATAATAATATTAATTTAAATAATATTAATTACAGATGAATGAAATAATAATAGTTATTTAATATTTATATCAATATTGTTACTGTAAGTAAATTAATTAATCAAAGAATTACAATCAAAAGTTTTAAATTTGTGGAGTAGGTTGTGTTAGTCTACTGACCTAATGGTCACATGCTTGAATCTCATTAACATAATTTTGCTCACATTCATAATTATTTAAATTATTGAACCGTTTAGTTCAATGGGTTATTGATTTTGATCGGTTTTCACTAGTCCGCACTTATTTTTATAAATTTTAAAAATAATCAAAAATAGGACCGTTGAATTGATTCGATAAACCGATCGAATTGGCCGATCCGATTCAATTTTTAAAACATTGATTTTCGGAAGAAAGTTAAATTAGTTTATTATTGTAAAAAAATAATTAATACGTAAAAAAGTTGATTGTCGAAGAAAATTGATACTCTATCTGTCTACTAAGAGTGTGTTATTTTTCTTTTTGGGACACTAATCTTTATAATTCAACCTCATAATCATTTATTTCCTCCGTTTCATTTAAAATATTCCATATTTCTTTTGGATTGTCTTATTAAAAATGTCATTTTTCATTTTAAGAAATAATTATCTATTCAAAAGGAATTGATCATATTTAATTTTTATCAGTTTAACTATTTTATACATTTTTCCTAAATAGTCGTGCCCAAAAGAAACGAGACGCTTTAAATGGGACGAATGAAATATTATTATTCAAAATACCACATGACCAACACTTAATTCTTATAATTCAATCTTAACCATTCATTTCTTACATTGTAGGACCATTTAACACTCAAATAATCAATAATCAAAAGAACACATTCTTATAAAGTTTGTGTATTTTGTGATAATTTTTAAGGTTTATAAGAAAAACCAAAATGAGTCCAAAATTGATATATTTATGTGTCAATAACTCTGAATTAAATATCATTTCTGTCACACACCCCTCGTTAAGAACACTACATAAGTCGTCTTTAAAAACTGGACAGAAAAGGAAATAAAAGAAGATTAATTGGCGACTACGACAGCGCACTCGGGTGACTTGAAATCTGGCCGGGCCTCCTCCACAAACCACGATACACATGCTTAAGCAGGTATTAACTAAACAAACTTTAATCAACTGATCACTCAAAGCTAATTAAGTCTTTAAACTAGTACAAACATATACAATATATTATAAAATCATACCTATTTTAGCAGGAAATAAAATGAAGTTCCTTTGGAATGGCCTCGCGACTCGCGTGGTTGAATGGATTTTTCTAAAACCAAATATCATAGGTCCGTATTTTATTAAAGTTTTTATAGGTATGTTTGTCACACGTAATTTTCTAAGTGTATTTTATTCTTTCTGGTTGATTTGCAGGAATTGCATAAAACGTGAATTTACCAAATAAATACCAAAAATAGCTTTCGGAATTCGATGAACTAAAAAAGAGAGGGAATGAAGCAGGAAATTAGCTAGGTTTAATGATGTGTTTAATCCCTACATACAGTCCCCACCTATGGTAAACACAAGTCACACAACTAAATGTGGCAGTCTCACGTAATACGTAATAGAGTCTTTGTCATATTTATGCCAACGTAATAAGGTTTGGTTCTTAGTTTCTAATTAATATAGAGCTAATTATAATTTTACTTGTGAAGTACAGTAAAATCTCTGTAAATTAATAGTCTTGGGACCTGTAATTTTTTTATTAGTTTACAGAGATATTAATATATCGTTAAATTAATAATCTATTAATATATCAATAAATTATTAATTTATGTAGTATTTTCTTAATTTAAGAAGCTATAATTTTAGATCAAGTTATATTTGTACAAATAAATAGTAGATAATATTTTAATGTATTTATATTAAATAGGTTCACGTATGTTTAATTAGACAAATACATGTATCTACCATGTAACTAATTATATATATATATATATATATATATATATATAGGGAAGGATCGCGTGATAAAATAAGAATGCAAGATTTAACCTATAAAGTTGTTGCACTAAATGTATAAATTTGTTGCATCAATTTAACATATATAAGTGTTGCATATATAAAGTTGTTGCACGAGATTTGGTGCAACAAATTTATACATTTAGTGCAACAACTTTATAAGTTAAATCTTCGATTCTTATTTCTCACCAATATTTACATTCTCACGTAAACCATCCCCTATATATATATATATATATATTCATGTATCTTACATTATACCTAATTAAATATATATTCATGTATCAACTAATACATCGTACTTAATCAAATATATTCATGTAGGATAAATAATGAAATCCTTACATAAATCTCAGTATGGAAATTTTTTTAAGAAATATTAATTTATGATATTGATGGAACCTATATGTTTATAAAGGAGTTATCCAAAAGATTATTATTTTATTATCTTATTAAAATTGATGATTTTTTTAGTTTAGAGTTTATTAATTTATAGAGTATTATTTTCAAGAGGTTTTATTGTATATGATTCTTATAGTTATATAGGGATATTTTTTTAGGGCTATTAGTGAATAATTATTTATATAAAGAGATTATGTCATTACTCGGTGTTAAAATTATGCTTCGGTTTTAAAATTTTATTTAATATTATTAATTCCGATTAATCATATTACGCTTCTTAGTTATTATTATGTTCCGCTCTTGTTGTTATCGCCTGTAACAAGTGAATATTGCCCTTACTTCATAATTAATTAAGTGATAAGAGTCTCATTATCTCGTTTTCAGGTGCGACAATAAACATACTATACAATAAACTAATGTCATTTATAGTTTTACCTTTAAATATTTTATTTGAAGTAAAACGTGAGAACATTTATCATAATATTGCATGCATTTATGCACCACCTAAGTTTGAATTTCATGAGTCAAGGATAATGCAGTTCACATGTTTAAATAAAAATATTATTTAAAGTATATATATATAGGGAGAATCATTTCAATTAAACCACTTTTAAAATTTAAACCAAATGAATTTGTTATGAAAGTTGATGAATCCATTTGAGTGTTCTTGACCTAAGTTTGAATATCTTCACCGAGTTCGAAATTGGTATTCTATTTTTTGGATTTAATAACTTTCATAGATAATTCACGGTGAAAGTTGATGAATCATTGGGAAAGTTACGAATCAAAAAAAAATTTTTGCCTTGTTCGAACCGGTGAAAAATTCTAAATTGGATAATTAAGTTTTCAGCGGATTCATCAATTTTCATAACTAATATATATGTGTGTGTGTGTGTGTGTGTGTGTGTGTGTGTGTGTGTGTGGGAGGGGTGGATTATAATACAAACCCTTAAAATAAGAAATAATAATTCATCTCCATCATCTATTTACCATTAATCAATGGTTGAAGATTAAGTTATCACAATCCTTATAATTAAAAGACGGTTATTTTTATAATATTCTATAATTACCTTTATAGCCTAATTTAATTTAGTCACAACTATACATCTTCAAAATTCAATGGTGAAAATTTGTTCTCATTTCTTATTTTTGAATGTTTTTTTATTTGAACCAAACTATATATATATATATATATATGTGTGTGTGTGTGTGTGTGTGTGTGTGTGTGTGTGTGTGATTGAGTTATAATAAAAACTTATCATTTCATACAAACCTAAATATCAATGTATTTCATGTACAAAGTTAATGCATTCTTGAATTTTGATAAAAGACAACACTATTTATCAATATTTTATAGTATAGTAACTTTATACATAAAATATATTTACTTTAATACAATAGTTTTTAGGTTTTTATATATTAACTTGGGAAAACACATTTTTTATAAAGCCCAACAAATCAATAATACGTCAATCAAATCAATAAATTGGTTTTGTGATAATTTTAGGCCAACAAATCAATAATACCTCAATCAAATCTAATGTATTAATTTTATGATAATTTTAGTCCATAAGTGATTTTTTACACTAAAAATCATAGTTGGCACCAGAAAATTACATATAAAATGCACAAGACAAAAACGTCGTTGAAAATGACTTACGAGCTACATGTTATTTTCGGTGCCAATTGTGCTTTTCTACGTCGAAAAATCACTTATGAGCTAAAATTATTACAAAATCAATTATTTAATTATTAGGCTTGATTAATGTATTATTGACTTATTAGGTTAAAATTATCATAAACTTTACCAAATAAAGATATTAAAAGTAAAGATAGTATATGTGTGTATATATAATGATATTTAATTGTCTTATCCACTTTATCTGAGGCCGGTTTTATTGCTTTTGTAATTGAAGCTCAACTTTTAATTTAAAAACAAAGTTCATCCTTTTGAATAAATATAGCTTGCCCTTTCATTTTCCACCCCTCCCCCTCTATATATACCCACTCTTCCACACCACACTTCCCCTACTCTTAAACAAAAACACCAGAGATCTACTTAGTTGCCCAAACATGGCAAAAGAGTTTTCCCAAATTCCCATGTACTCGGAATCATTGGAAGGGAACAAGAGTTACGACGACGACGGCCGTATCAAACGGACAGGTACATTGCTAACGGCGAGCTCGCACATCATAACGGCGGTGATAGGGTCGGGGGTGCTGTCGTTGGCGTGGGCGATAGCGCAGCTGGGGTGGGTGGCGGGGCCCGCCGTGCTGATGGCCTTCTCCTTCATCACCTACTTCACCTCCACCCTCCTCGCCGACTCCTACCGCTGCCCCGGCCCCATTCACGGCACCAGAAACTATACATACATGGACGTCGTGCGTTCCCACTTAGGTAAATATCCTTTATTATTTCACCCAGCTAATAAGGAAAATATAATTTAATACTCTCTTTATCCCAAAATTTGTTTCTAGTTTTCCTTTATGTCACCAAAATTTGTTCTTTTTTCATTTATAAAACTACCTTATAAAATATTCATACTTATTATCATCAATAATATTTTTTATTTATATTTTTTATCATCCATGATCCGCCATTATCACTATTTATTATCCTCACAATACTATTTATTTACGTATTTTACCACTCACGGTCAACCACTAATAAAAATAATATACTATGTAGCCATTTATTTTTCATTATAAGATGGATCGATAAAATTAATCAAAGCTAATCCACTATTTACTTTGATAGATTAACGATGGATAACTTAATTTTGAACTTATTTGGCAACCATATCCTTCAAATAGTAGTAAATGTCCCTAATGTGAAACTTTACCCCATTTACAAAATACTAACAATTTTTTATCAAAATCTACACTAAAGATTCTCATAAACATATTATAGGGTCGAAAAGAGTATTAATTTATTTATTTTTTGCCTTAATTTTTTTTATCAAAATCTACACTAAAGATTCTCATAAACATATTATAGGGTCGAAAAGAGTATTAATTAATTTATTTTTTGCCTTAATTTGGACTATGCGATTTTAATGTGTTTATTCTTCCGTATTTGACTTCTTATCTATATATATTGGTATGTGTCAAAGTTCATGTATGCATTAAAGAGCTTAATTTGCGGCAAATCACATTTATTATTATCATGGCATGGCATATATCATAAATTCCCTTTATTACGTTCTCTTTATATTTTCCCTTTTCAAAACTCTTTTTTCCATTTTTTTGGTTACGACAATTTCGATGTATTTTGATTTCGACTATCTCACTTACCAAGACAATGATTTCCATTTTTTCAAAAAATAAAGATGTAGAATTCTATTTCGTTTTACGATAGACTACACTTATGGCTCTATATATAAGAACATTTTGGACCTTTGGTCCAGTAAGTAAGAGGGATAGTAGAAGTTGTCTTAAAATCTTTATAAGTTCATAATTTTAAAATTTTTTTTACCGTAATTTATTTGAGAATCTTTAGCACATTTTGAAAGATTTTAGGATTGTTTTTCCTTTTTTTTTGGGTCAATTAATACAGAAATTTTAAAGGCTGCGTCACGGTGGACTCGAACCCGAGACCTTTGGCCTCGGGCATTAACCACTCTACCACTAGGCCAACACACACACTAGGATTGTTTTTCCTTTCCTCTAGTTATGTACATGTCTAAAAATAATTGGATGTATTAATTCCTTTTCATGTGATTGTTTTAGGTGGTGTTAAAGTTCAGCTATGTGGACTGGCTCAATACGGTAATCTTGTCGGGGTCACTGTTGGATACACAATAACTGCCTCTATCAGTATGGTGTAAGTATCACTACCAAATAAATAAATAAATAATTAGATTTTACAATATGTACTTCAATTTACTTAAGTTTTCTTGTATTTGGTAGAGCTGTGAAGAAATCGAATTGCTATCACAAGCAGGGGCACGACGCAAAGTGCTCTACGTCAAGCTACCCTTTCATGATAATATTTGCTGCAATTCAGATAATTCTGAGCCAAATACCCAACTTTCATAAGCTGTCGTGGCTCTCAATCGTGGCGGCCGTTATGTCTTTTGCTTACTCTTCCATAGGCCTCGGTCTCTCTGTAGCCAAGGTTGCAGGTATTTATATACATTAATTAAATAGCTAGGGAGTACGTGTAGATAAATTTATAATTGAATATGCTATATAATATTACACCATTAAACTTAATTTAAAAGGGATATAATCATATATCATACTCTTAAATTAAATATATAATACTGAAATAATAAGCAAACAAAATTTTGTAAACAAGGCTCTTTCTATATATAGGTATAGATATAAAACGTTAATTCTTTTTATCGAATTTATTGCATATCTTTTTCTTGTTCATTTTCCTATCCAATACTATCCATTCAACTTTAAGAAAAAAAGAAATAGAATTGTATTTTACAGTAGCACGTTAAATCGTATATTGCACTGTTTAGAAATTTATTTTGTCTTGAAAAATTGTAAAATTATATAAATTTTTTTTTGGTTGAAAAAATAATGAAGGTGGTGAACATGTGAGGACAAGTCTAACGGGGACGACAGTAGGGGTGGATGTAACAGGATCAGATAAGGTGTGGAGAACATTTCAAGCCATTGGAGATATAGCTTTTGCTTATGCTTACTCCACCGTGCTAATCGAAATTCAGGCAAGTCAACTATCTACTCTTCAAAATAAATTTTATTTTTTGAATTTTCTATGTACAAAATTGTTCTTTGTTTATTCGACGAGTTAGATATTTATAATCATAGAACCTGGAAATATGATATATGAAATACATATAGTAGCATGACTATTTTGTGTTCCGGCAAATGAAAACATTGTCCGAGTATATAACACTATGATTTGATGGAATATAACAGCAGGGGAAGGAATTAAAAACCAAGAAAGTAAAGAAAATGCTAAATATACGATGCCAATTAGGGTGTTTGACTAAGCTTATTTTAGAGAACTTATAAGCTCCAAGAGCTTATAAGAGGTAATGTCTAAAGAGCTTAATTATAAGTTATCAAACTGTTTGAATAATTGATTTTATAAGCTAGAGAAAGAATCGTGAGTTAGAGTGCAAAAAATCATAATTAGAGATAAAATTAACGAGAGATGAAGTTAGTAATGTATATGTAGGAAATCATGAACTATAATAAAGTTATTATTTTGGTAAATTCATGGTTGCTTATAAGTTTATGTAAAAATAAGTTGGGGTTGAACAATTTATTTTTAGGAAAACTTATAAATTGTTGGAGAATATTTTTACAGCTTATAAGCTATTTAAGAACTTATTTTATCAAACAACTTTGCTGCAACCTATAAATTCCTAAACAGTTTATAAGCTCAGCCAAACAATCTATTAATGTGTGCAGGCATTTGCCAATATTATAGCTGCCGACACTTTGTTAATTCTTGGTACATATATAATAATTAATGCATATCATGAATCAGAAAAATACAAAACATTGAGCCCCCATATGTACAACTAATGTGCCTGACATTGTGAAGCTTGTCATGGCATGGCATGTTGGGCTAATGTGGTTCCTTTATTATAAGATCATGCATCGACTAATACAATGATGATGAAATTCTCTATCCCATTTTTTGTAGCTAACTTATATACAATATTACTACATGTTCCCTCAAAAATAATATGAACTAATTAATGTTTATTTAATTAGGGGCATTATAAACTAATGTTGGTTTCAATAAAATTTGAATACACATACCGTGACTGTACTGCCACATGGGCATATAAGATTTGAATGTAAGACAAATTGGAAAGTGAACTATATAGTACCATATATCACATAGGTGTACATATCAATATATTCATCGACGAGGGTGTTTATTCAGGCACGTACATAATAGATAAAACACAGTCCTATTTTTTTCCTTAAATTTGGGGATGAAGATTGAGATTCTCTTCCAGATCACTCACCTTTATAAAAGAAGGATTAATATACTGAACTACAAGGCTTGACTCTGTATTTTTTATTTTCATTTAGATAGCCCACTATACATTTTTTTAAACGGGTCCTTCCTCCACTTTTGCTATAATCAAGTTCTTCTTTAACAAAACTAAAGATTTTGTTATTGTACCACATTGTTCAAAAAACTTCATTATATATATATATATATATATATATATATATATATATATATATATATATATATATAGTGAAGTTCAAATAAGAATCATTTTTAACCTGAGAACTAAGAACCACGAAAATTTATTATGAACAAAATGAATTCGCTATGAAAGTTAATGCATCCACTGAGTACTGAATCCAAATATTGAGAATTTTCACTCAGGGTTCGAATCTCATGAGGGACAAATTTTTATTTTTGGATTCAATAATTTTCCAATTGATTCATCAACTTTCACACCGAATTCATCATTTTCTGGTTCTCACGATAAAAATGGTTCTCACGCTAACCCTCTCCTATATATATATATATATATATGGAGTGGTTATCGTGTGGACACTTTTATAGTGTAAACATGAGGACAAATACCAATACTTATAAATCAATATGGACGCTTCGGATTCAATGCACAAATTATGACATAGATGCACTAATACACAATTATATGCAGAAATATGCATATAACTAATTCAGATGCACACTTAAAAATAAGCATTCCAATGAAAGTGTTTTTGAATTCACCGTGAGTGTCTGAACTTAAAAAAATAAAAATCGTCCCTCATGGGATTCGAACTTAGATGTTTGAATTCATCAAGTGAAGTGATGAATTCACCGTAGATCTTCTCATAAATCAAATGTTAAAATGGTTCATATTTTATACTTTAAGATTAGTTGTATTTGATCCAATTCTATATATATATATATATATATATATATATATATATATATATAGAGTTTGGTTGAATGAGAACTTTTTATCCTAAAACTAAGAACAAATGAATTAAATCAAATTGATGAATCCATTGAAATAAATTCAAAATTGGGTTCGAATCATGAGGCGAAAATTCTATTTTTGATTGATAACTTTCAAGATTATCAACTTTCATTATCATCATTTTTAGTTACCGGCGTTATCCAATAAAAATGGTTCGCGTTATATATATATATATATATATATATATATATGGTTAATTTGTCCGGCCTTAAAGTTTTTTCCATACATGTGCAATACTAGAAAACAAAGAGCATCCTCTTGAAATCTTTGGTTTGAGGTTAAAGATATGGGAGTGATTAGTGAAACATCGGTTTCCTACTTTAGCCTTTCTATGGTGGAAGTCACTGTTCAGATTGAAACGGACCACATTTCCTTATTTGTCATTTGAAAGCTCTCAATCCTTTAGGATATCAATTATATCATATCACCCTATACTCATCACACTTAGAAAACTGTTTCTTTATGATTGTTAAAACAAAATTCCCTACACACACATATATATCAATATAGATAATGTAGATTTGCCTCAGAGTAATTTCGATTGGTTAAAATTATGATTTGGAACAAGCCCAATGATCGAATCCTGAATTGCAGCATGTGGGAGTTTCACCTCTTTAGGGTGGCTCCTTGTGGTACTAGGTAAAAGTCCTCCTAAACTTAACCACTGAGTCGCGTGATTTATACTCGCGTATTCTCATGGGGGACGGATGTGGGGCTCTCGGGGGGAGAGCTTCCTCTATTGGAACAAGATAATGTAGATTTAACAGAATTTGTGGTAACCGTTCTTACCCGTATGAGATTTATAGTTACTATTCGTGTTACACCTAAAACTTTATTATCACTAAGGCAAACATAACGTCACAATGTGTCATGACAAAACAACAACTATATAATACATAAACAGGGCTTAAGCCTTGTGAAGTCTCGGAACCAAGTATGAACGTTGAATTAATGTGACCAGACCCTATTTATAATCTGAAAAATGTGATATATATTTACTTTTAAAAAGAAAAAATTGGCTTTACAAAGATGTCACTGATATGGGCTGAGCACAATTATTTGATTGCAAATCTATTCAAGTTTGGTATGCAGTCATGGCCCAACTAGCCATGACAATGTTACAGTGGAGGCCCGTCTAAGCTCATCATGTAACTATTAATAATTTTGAGAAGGAAAAGTAAACTTAGTATAATTGATTATTATTTGGTTCCTTAACAGTTGATTTATCATCTATTATTTGAGATGATACAGTATTAATCAACTGAATATATAAAATATTATTTGTAAGTATAATGGTCATGCATGTATGCAATATTTGAGACTCAGAAGTAAACATATATGACTTGTTTGTATGTAGTATTAAACTAACGAGACAGTCTCATGTACATTCGTCCATATAGTAGAACAAATATTACCCACTTATTTATTAACTAATTAAATTAAATTTAAATTAAATTATTTAACAAATTATAATTGAGAATTAATAAATTCTAATTGAAGAAAATTGATAAATATTAATTAGAATTAATAAAACCTTAATTATGATTAATATATTTTAATTGGACTTATACCCAAATTACAATTAATTATTACTACTTAGTGTGTATATATATATATATATATTTAATTAATTATTATTATTTAATTAATATTCAACTAGTAATTCCGGACGTCTGAATTAAAAATCAATTTTCACTTTTATATTCCCCCAGACTTGAAATGTTACCTTTACTTTGCATATCTATTTATTTACAAATATACATAATACTGCTAGGCGAATTTCAATAAAAATAATTAAAAAAAATATATACAACATTAAAATATATATTTTTCTGTCTCAACTAACAGATTGTCGATATATTTGATATTGCAGTCTCCTACATTGCATCCTCCTTTAGAACGAGCACATAACAAATTGTAGGAAATTGTCGGTCTTTCAATTAGCTATAATTAGTTAATCTCAATCGATCAGAATCCTCACGATTTTCTGCGATTTGGTATATATATCTTTATCCTGAAGAGGAATGAAATGCAGTGGGGAAACAGCAACATCAAAGTTACCCATATAATGTCCCCATGTCCAATCCACCTATGATAATACGCTAGAATAATTGAAAGAACTCAATGGACCATAGTCATCTTATCATGTCACTAGTACAACAAATAAGGTTAAAAAGGCAATATGTCGGATTTGACGTGTCTAACTAGCTCGACAAAATCCAATCAATTAAATTAAGCTGAATTATTTAAGTATTTGGCCATACTGCATGCATCTCTATTGAACAGGATCGTCGTTATGCTGTATATCTTGTGTATTATATATTTAATTTATTGAAGAAAATGGTAAAATGAAAAACAGCATATATTAATTGATGATGGTTATGAACAGGACACATTGAAGTCTAAGCCAGCGGAGAGCAAAGTAATGAAAAAGGCTTCATTTGTAGGAGTAACCACCACAACAATATTCTACATGCTCTGCGGTTGCGTAGGTTATGCTGCTTTTGGGAATAAAGCTCCTGGCAATTTCCTCACTGGATTTGGATTTTACGAACCATTCTGGCTCATTGACTTGGCCAATGTTTGCATCGCCATTCACCTAATTGGTGCCTACCAGGTACATTATTTACTATACGCTTTGTTAATTTCACTCTTATAGCATTATAATTTGGTTATTATTATTATTAATAAAGAGAAAATATCCAGTACTTTATTCAGTTGGTGATTGGGTGAATAACTCAAATCAAACCCCTTCGAAGAAAACGAATTATTTTTTTACGTTGAAACGCAACTTAATTGGTAAGACACTTCCTATAGTAGATCGGTGTTCGAGTCACCTAATATGCGTTGAGCTTCGGTTACTTAAAAAAAGAGAATACCAATTCCAGAAAGATACATTTAATGACACCATTTTAATTCGATATACATTGAAAGTGAACACAGGTGTTCGCCCAGCCCATATTCGGATTCGTGGAGAAGTACAGCAGTGAGAGATGGCCGGACAGCAAATTCATAAACGCAGAGCACATGCCGTTGATGGGGCCTTACGGCATTAACATGTTCAGGCTGGTGTGGCGGACGGCCTACGTGATGGTGACGGCGGTGGTGGCGATGATCTTCCCCTTCTTCAACGATTTCTTGGGCCTCATCGGCGCGGCCTCGTTCTACCCCTTGACCGTGTATTTCCCTATAGAGATGCACATTGCGCAGGCGAAGATCCCAAAATACTCCTTCACGTGGATGTGGCTCAAGATACTCAGCTGGACTTGCCTCGTCGTGTCGCTCGTCGCGGCCGCCGGTTCCATCCAGGGCCTTGCGACTGATGTCAAAACCTACAAGCCCTTCAAAACTGAATGAGTCATGAAAGCTTTATATGTTGTCGTTCTTGTTAAAACTAGATGGTTTGGGGCCACATTGTGCATGGACATGGATAATGTCAACCACTAGAAGACTACAATTGTGAGTAGTAATAAATGTTGTCTAGAGTTTTTAAGAGTCGTAGTACTATAGAACTTCGGAAAGATCGGTGTGTTTTCATTTTTATTTTTTGATTTGGGGAAGGGCAACAGTAGAATTTGAGCTCTAGACTTTATTGTTTACATAGAAGTTCTTTATCGTATGGACATCTTTGAAGGGACGACAAATGTTTGATTGAAATTTTTGTTAAAGATGGGATATCTTTGAAGAAAAATGTCAATAAGAAGAATTCTAGAAATGAAGTTAAAAGTACAAAGCAAGGCTAGAAGCAAAAGAAAAATGTCGAAGAACAATTTGCATGAACAACAAATTGGCATCGCAAAGAATCCTACATGTTCTATTAGTAAACACGGACACCCACGTCGATCGCGTCAAAGAATGAGTTGAATATGAAGAGGCTCAAGAGGATTTGTCGGAAGTTGGAGTTCCCAACATTATTTCCAAGCCTCTCAACGTTCGAGGGTGTTGGATGAAATAATCTTGAATTTTTGTAATAGAAGATATTTGCAAGATAAATATCTAAAATATTAGGAAAGAAAAGAAAGATATCTAAAATATCTAGAATATAAAATAGAAGAAAAAGGAGGAGAAAATCTTAGAATTAGAATAATTTAGACCATATATCCTCGACTTATTGTTCTGGAGTGAAGAAGAGTTGAAATCGATTTTGACAATTGAAAAAACTTAAAAACTTATTTTCTCTCATATATATATACACACTATACACATACACGTCCACATACACAGGCAAAGTTCATCATCACTAATCCTCTAATTCCCATACTTATTTTCTATATTCCAAAGCTTTTTATGAATATCTCTAATTAACTTTAAGAAATTTATTAGTTTTCCACAGTCAAGGTTACAAGTTAACACAACATATAGTTCTTCTCCTTCAAAAGTTCAGATGAAGTAGTTATAAATTAACATATTCACATATTAATTGTCCAAGTGCAGAATAAAAAAAACCCTTACTTTCTAGCAATGAAGACAAACCCTGTGAATCAACAAATTCCCACTATCCTTTATTTTCTTTTTCTTCTTTTCTTTTTCTATTAAATTGACCCCCACCGAATCTTAAGACCTCAATAATTGAAGAATATATAGAATAACTATCACCATTTTTGGGCCAATACAAGATGCATGGATGCCACATGCCTTGCCATAAAGCACAAATATTCATGAATATGCAAACAAGATAGGAAAATGGGTGCATATGTGAGGGTGACTATAAAGAGAGAATAGTCACATATCTTTTGTAGTATTTATCTTTATTTTTTTCCAAAAAAATATAAAATAAGTTAAAATGTGTGGTCTTTTGGGTTAGTAGGGTCTGCCATTCCTTTAACATCTTTGGAAAACTTGCAGCAGTTGAATTTGCAAGGGTCCGCCTCAATTAGCTGCTGGGCGACTTCGTTCATGGTGGGGCGCAACGCCGGAGCTCCGCACGTGCAACGCAGGGCGATGCTAAGGACTTTGATCATGTCGTCCTCGTACAACCCCGACACTCGTTTATCCACGACATCTCTACTCTCCTCTGTCGTCTCCGCCTTTGCACTCGCCCATGATACGATGTTCTTGCCCTCACCAAACACCGCCTCCACCGGTTTCTTCCCCGTCACTAGTTCCAGCAGCACTACTCCGAAACTGTACACATCACATTTCGTAGTCGCTCTTGAAGAGTACGCGTATTCTGTCACACCATGCATACAAAAAAATAAAAATAAATCATTATATATGGGAAAGGATTAAAAAAAGGAATTAGGAACCAATCTAGACCTTTGGTCCTTATATTATCTACAATTATCATGAATAGATGCATTATTTACTATATATAAAATAAATGCATTAGTATATATACATAAATATGCATTATTCAATTTGATACTTAATCTTGGTCATCCATTCAATCAATATTCATGGACCAGATAAGTTCCTAATTCCTATATTACTTCGACTGTTGTACAACACACGCCATGCATATAAAAAAGAAGCACTGTCATGATATACAATATGTGTTATCATAAATATGCATTATTGTAATAATAAAATGCAGTATCATAAAAGATGCAATATTATATATATAAAATGTGCTACTTAGCGTGACAATCAATCCTGATCATCCATTTAGTCAATATCCATGAACCGTATTAATTCCTAGTTCCTATATTCTGGTTACGTACCTGGTGCTAAGTAACCATAAGTTCCTGCAATAACAGTTGTGGTAGAATCCTTGGACCCTCTTGCTTGAAGGATCTTAGCAATCCCAAAATCGGCAAGTTTTGCTTCATAATTGACATCCAAGAGTATATTAGTGGACTTGACGTCTCTATGAATGATGGGAGGCATAAGATGGTGGTGCAGGTAGGCCAATCCCTGGGCGATCCCAACTGCGATCTGGTGCCGAATAGGCCACTCCAACACCACTTTTCCTCTGTGTATGGCATCCCAGAGGTTCCCATTCGGCATGTATTCATACACCAGCAAGCTGCAGTCGAGGCTCGACAAGTAGCTATACAGCTTCATGATGTTCTTGTGCCTTATGCTTCCGAGAGTCTCCACTTCAGTTACAAGCTCCTTCTCCAGAATCAACTGCTCCTCCGAAGCTGCACAGTCGTTAGCTTTGCGACCCCACAGCTTCTTCGCCGCCACAACTTCTCCGCTGTTGAGCTCGATCTTGTACACGGTGCCTGACCCTCCGTACCCCACGATGTTCTTCTCCACCATCGCATCCATGATCTCTCGTTGATCGAAGCTCAAACGATGGAAGCTTTTCATGTCGTAGGAGAAGCATGATGTCGATAATGTGTCCTCAGTTTCCACCACTTTTCTCTCTTTACTATACCATCTCTTTAAAAAAAGGACAATCCCGACAATCAATAATGCTAACAAAATGGCTGCTGTTAACCAAATACAGTTTGTCTTTTTCTTGCTAAAGATTTTTTGTGAACAGATGGAGAAATTCTGGGGCGACGATGGATGGATATTATCAGGAATACAGAGGTTTGGATTTCCTGCAAAGCTCTCCAACATACCGCCCTTGGTGAAAGGGGTTGGAATCACACCGGAAAGATGATTGTTCGAAAAGTTCAACGAAGTAGGTAACAATTCACTCATGCTTTCTGGGATTTCACCAGTCAGGCAGTTTTCCGAGAGATCAAGAGCATTGAGAGCTTTCAACGAAGACAGCGATTCGGGTATGGAAGAATTCAGCTTGTTACCGTGTAGCATCAAGATATTGAGCAGTGTCAATCTCCCAATCTCAGAAGGAATCGCCCCAGAAAGAAGATTGTTGCTGAGATCAATCTTCACAAGACTTGTCGCAAGAGAGATCTCCGCAGGGATAGGACCCGAAACCCTATTCCCTTGCAAGAACAGCTGTGACAAGTTCCTAGCATTCCCAATACTTGGTGATATCGAACCCGTGAAACTATTATATCCCAAATCAATGATCGACGCAAGAGGCAGCGAGAATACCCCTTGTGGGATCTCACCTTCAAGATTGTTATTACTAACTCGAAATCTAACAATGGACTTACACTCTGCATAACTCTCCGGAATTTGCCCAGAAAATTTGTTTTGCAGAACGAGGAGGTAGTTCAATTTGCCACCACTGCATAGCCCCTCCGGCAGCTTCCCGGAGAGCTGATTCTCCGCCAAGTCCAACGCAACAATGATCGATGATTTTCCGAGATCTCTCGGGACCTCTCCCGTCAAGAGATTCTCATAGAGAGACAACGTGTTCAAGGTCGTCGAGTTGGCAATCTCAGATGGGATTTCTCCTGCGAGGCTGTTGGTGTAGAGCTGAAACACTCTTAGTTTCGGAAGCAAACATATAGAAGCCGGAATTCTGCCGCTCAGCTTGTTGACAGACATGTCTAGATCAATGAGTTCCGATAAATTTCCGATATCCACTGGAATCTCTCCTTCGAGCTGGTTGTAATAGAGCTCGAGGTGCTGCAGATTCTCGAGGCGGCCAAGTTCTTTGGGAACGCGGCCGGCTAGATAGTTACCACTTAATTCAAGATCGACAAGAGAAGTTAGGTTTCCGGCTGAAGCTGGGATCTTCCCACGCAGCATGCACGTCGAAAGAATCAAGGACTTGATCTTTGCAAGCTTGGCAATGGTCTCCGGCAGCTCCCACAAATTGAATTTAGTGTTTTCGTTGAAGTTTAGCACCTCGAGATTAGTGAGATTGGCGACGGAGAGAGGGAAGTCGCCGGAGAAGAGGTTGTAGGAGAGATCAAGAACCTTCAACGAACTCAACGGCGTGAAGTCGGGCAAATGCCCGGTGAGATAGAGTGAGCTCGCGTTGAGCTCTTCCAGGAACGAGCAGTTGGCGATGGCGAGAGGGAACTCGCCGTCGAAGTTGTTATGGCCGAGGCGGAGAACGCGCAGTTTTGGGAGATAAGAGCATGTTTGGGAGGGAAATTTACCCGACAACGACCAGCGGGAGATGTCAATTTCGACTATGTTTTGTTCATCGTCGCAGGCGACGCCGGTGTAGTTGCAGTAGTTTTTCCCTTTGGTAGTATCCCAGTTAGAGAGGGAGTTTCCGGCAGCAGACTTTTTCACGAGGTCGAAGAAATAGGTTTGGCTATTGGGGTTGGCTTGGAAAGAGGTGCAGGTTGAAAGCATGAAGAAAAGAAGAAGGATGGAAGCCATGGAAACGAGATTTGAAGTGTTGTGAGAGGATGAGGAGAGATATATAGGTGGAGAATTTGGTGCATGGTGGTGGAAAAAAAGGGAGGTTCTTTGATGATATAGTTGAGCAAAGTGAGATGGTGAAATGGATACTATTTTTTTGTAAAGTTTATACCTGATCATGGAATAAGATCATCATCGCGGAGGCCCTTTATATCATTGTCGATGTTTGTTGGAAATGCTAACTTATTTGTGTTTAATAATAGCATCTTTCTGCATTCTATCACAAATTAAAGGCCACACTCCCGATTAGGAGTTAAACTTAATTAGCGCCGACATACTTGTGTATTCAAGTATGTTTCGTGTCGAATGTGGTTTTGTCTTAACAGTGTGACACAACAAATCATGGAAATTTTCGTATATCAGTTATCAATGTTTTCTTCTCCATCTAATTACATTTACTAGAAACTATTTTGTCGAGCGCACAATTATTTGTGTCCACATAGTCTGCTGCCCGCAGTTAATGTACTGTCGTGACTCGCCACTTGATGATATTTGTCATCGGCTTTCACATATAATTATACCTGTTAAAAAACAGACTTGTTTACAAAATATGAATCACCAATTGTATCCGAGTTATATTTAATTTGCGAATATATAGTTGTGTAAATAGCTAGTATATTATGTTGGAAAATGTAGTACAAACAGTATAACTTGCGGGCGTGTTACAACTTAAAACAGAAATGTAGAAGGAGATCAAACAAACAATGAACTTAAAACCAAAAATAACAGAAGAAACTGTAAAACCGTATTCTAAATGCCGAGTCGAGGAGGCCTCTTTCCGTAAGACGAGATACGCCCCGGTAGTGCTCTCGGTTCTGGTGTATCTTCTCCAAAGGTAAAACGGCAGCGTCTCGTGGGTGGCAGCACCGCAAACCAACGAGCTCCGACGAACTGGACGGAGGCGAGGACAGAGCTTGGACACTAGCTAAGTATGCAGAGAGTGCTTTGGAATGCTGGAATGCAGATTGGCAGTAGGTGACTAATGCTGGGGAGACATGTCCTATTTATAGGCGTCGTCCCTCATGGGGCATCTTTGAGTCAACACCGCATTGATGTCGGGTGTTACGGAGTTATGTCCCCTATTGAGTGCGTGGAGGTTTACGGAGACAACGTGGGCACGTTTCCGTGAGAGCCATCATGTCGGAGCGTTACCGAGCGGTTCGGCGAATCGGACAACGCGTGCGTCGGGTTCGTTGGACGTATCCGGACGTCTCTTCAAGTGCAGCGAGCCCAACGGATTGGGCTTATACGAGTTGGGCATCGGACCAACTCCATCGCACAACAGCCCAACGGATTGGGCTACGAGTTGGGCCTCGGACCAACTCCATTTTGGGCTCGATCAAACATTGATCCAAAATATAGGGGCAATGGGCCACGGAACCGAGCCCAAGCAAGCAAGCCCAGCCCAAAGCAGGCCCAAAGACCACCCAAAGACCAATTGCCAAGATCCACGATCCACGGACCACGGACCACGGGCCACGGCAGGAGCCGGGCCGGGCCGTCGCGCATGCACGTCGGCGTGGGCGGCGTGTCTTGTGGCGTGGGCTTTCCACCCGTCACTTGTGCACATAATTATACTAAGTGTTCAATGAACCACTTATATAGACAATTAATGAAGGTACATTAATCAATGTGGGATAATGATTAATTAATCCATGCTTATCCCCTTAATCACATAACTCCATGTTTAAGTGATCAACTTTGATCCACTATTTTTCACTCACCGAAATCGGTTTGAGAATATGAATATACCACGATCATCTACTCAAAACGTAGATCGATCCTATGCCATTTAATTTCATAAAATTAAGCGTTATGTCACTCAAAATCTTGGTCAAAGTAGCTTTACGGCAACTTGACCATATATATATATATATATATATATATATATATATATATACGTTGATTTCAACAATCCCCACATGAGTGGAAATAGCCATATGCATGTATGCGAGACCATTTCGATCCTCAAGAGATGTTAAAATATTTGGACAGGTGGTTTATGGCCTTAAACCTTCCATAGTTAGTACCATCGAGTACACAGGCGGATTAGTGGACACGATGCCTTGAACTATTCTCCCACAACGTGCACTGAGACAATGGTATTAACATTTTAACACCTCAACCTCATCCGTTCTCACGTTTGATTCCATTTTGGCCATGGATATCCACTTTGGATTCATAAGTGTTTTGTTTGAAGCGGCCCCACTTCGCACTTACATAGGTGATTCTTTACCGAGTATCTTGCCATACTCAACCTCCTCGAGGTATCTTAGGAATCATTAAGAGTCAACGACTCAACCTCACCACTAGGCAAGTTTTCCAACACTCGTTTGCTTTCTAGGAGCAGACTAACTTGAGTGTTTACACGAACTCCTATAGCTTAGTTCTCCCATTGAACCAAGTTCTTGGGATCTCCAGGTCATCATGGTTGGGTTAGCACTATGATTGTTCTTAAGATGTGGATTTTAATCCCATTCCTCTAGCAACTTGATAATTTGATCCGGTTCAACCCTTTGGTTAGCGGATCGCGGATTATCTATTGACTTGACATAGTCGATTGAAATAACCCCACTGAGATCAAATGCCTCACGGTATTATGTCGCCGACGTATATGTCGAGACTTACCATTATACAAACCACTTTTCGCCCTTCCAATAGCAGCAGCTGTCGTAGTGAATCATCACTGGTGGCACGGGTTTAGACCAACATGGAATATCTTCCAAAAATTACGAGCCACTCGAACTTCCTCACCGACTTTATCCAAAGCTATGAATTACGATTCCATGGTGGATCGGGCTATACCGTCTGTTTCATGGATCTCGAAGAAACACCCTCCCCAATCGTGAACACGTACCCACTTGTAGAAAGTGAATCTTTCGTGTCGATATCCAATTGGCATCACGGTGCCCTTCAAGTACGGGGATATCTCGTGAAATGCACCCATGATTTTGAGTATACTTGAGTACCTCAAAACTCTCACTAAAGCCTTCAATGCTCCTTGCTTGGATTGCTCGTGTAACGACTCAATTTATTCACGGCGCAAGCTATGTCGGTCGGTGCAATTTGTAAGATACATCAAACACCGATGACCTTAGCATAGTCTTCTTGCCCAATGGGTTCACCCTGTTCTTACTCAGTGAACATTGAGCTCGATGGGGTCTTAGCGGTAAACTATCAAACGCGTTGAATTTCTTAAGCACTTTCTCGACGTGGTGAGATTGCAAGACAATTCCGTCGATCTTCTTAGAATCTTGATTCCAAGAATCACATCGCTAAACCCATGTCCTTCATGTCAAAATTTCTATTTAACATGCGCTTTGTGTCATTAATAACTTGAGTATTACTACCCATGATCAACATGTCATCTACATACGGACATACTATAACATAACCATTATCGGTGTTCTTAACGTAGACACATTTGTCACAATCGTTGATCTTGAAACCATTTGCCAACATTACATTGTCAAATTTCAAGTGCCATTCTGCGGCGCTTGTTTCAAACCATATAGAGACTTCACGAGTTTGCATACCTTGCCTCTTGACGGTACAACAAACCCTTCTGCTGCTCTATATATACCTCATCCTCGAGGTCACCATTCAAAACGCAGTCTTAACGTCCATTTGATGAATCTCAAGATTGTGCAAAGCGGCAATTGCGAAGCACCCTAATAGATGTAATCCTCGTCCTTGGTGAATAGGTATCGAAGAAATCGTACCCTCTTTTGTTTAAACCCTTTGACAACCAAGCGGGCCTTATACATTTCAATTGATCCATCGCCTTGTACTTTCTTTTAAGGATCCACTTGCATCCCAGGGCTTACAACCTTCGGCAAATCAACCAAAGCCCAGTGTGGTTTTGCGAATGGAATCAATCTCACTTTGAGCGACCTCTCGCCGAGCATCCCGTCTGGCCGAGCATAGGCTACTTTGATCGACGTTGGTTCTTCATCCAACATGAGCGCAATATAGTCGGGACCAAAATCCTTTGTCGTTCGACTCTACTTGCCTCGTCTCGGTTCCGACCCTCCGGATCGGACCTCGATCTCTTATGCGATATTGGTTCTTCCTCCAAAGGTTTAGAACTCGAAGCTTCACCTCGGCTCTATTGCTGAGTTGGCTTCACTTTATCCTTGTCTTTCTGAGGATAAACACTTTCAAAGAATATAGCATTCCTTGATTGATCGTCGTCCCCACAACATATCCGGTACCTCGACTGTGGATCGAAAAAGCGATAAGCGCCTGCTGTTGATGCATACCCAATAAAGATATAATCGATTGTTTTAGGTCCAATTGTAACTTGTTTGGAAGAGGCACCTCAACCTTCGCCAAACACCCCACACTTTGAGATATTTGTCGATGACTTTCTTCCTTTCCACAACTCGTGGGGTGACATCCTTACTCTTGGTGGAATCTTGTTCGAGATGTAGTTGGGTCAAAAGCGACTTGCCCCATAAGTTCTGGGCAACCACGAACTAATCAACAAAGCATTCATCATCTCCTTAAGTGTTCGATTTTTACGTTCAAAGAACGCCATTAGGCGAGGTGAATAAGGAGCTGTCGTTTGATGTATTATACCACTTTCGTTGCATAATGCTTCAAACGGACTACATATTCTCCCCTCATCACTCGAGCAGGTCTTAATTCGACAGACTTAGTTTATTCTCGGCCGTTCTTGAAGTTTTAAAAGCTTCAATAGCCTCGTCTTTACTTCTTAGAAGATAAAGATAACAATATCTTGTCTGATCATCAATAAGCGTGATGAAGTACTTTTACCACCTCAAGTTTGTACAAACTTTAAATCACACACATCAGTGTGAATAAGTTCTAGAGGCTTAGTGCTCCATTCTACCGAATGAAATGGTAACTTAGCCATTTTGGCTTCCACACAAACCTCACATTTCTTTTGTGTATTAACTTCATTTAACTTTAGTAAATCTAAATTTACTAATCTTTTTATTGCATTTAGATTAACATGTCCTAATCTACAATGCCATAAATCAGAGCACTCAGTCAAGTAAGAGGAAGTAGATGCATTTTCATTCATCATAATTTTTGGTACATGGCGCACAGCCATTACATTTAGTTTGAAAAGACCCCGTTGAGATAACCCTACCAAGGAACTTTCCAAACTTAGTCAAGACAAACTTGTCCGACTCAAAACTAGTCTAAAACCCTTATTAACTAAAATAGAGGCCCAACACTAAGTTCTTGCGAATATCCGGGACATGCAGACATCCTTTAACGTGATCTCAATTCGGACGACATCTTGAGCACCACATCACCAACTCCGGCAACCTCGGGCGAAGCTTGGTTCCCCATGTTGAGCTTCCCCCCTCAACAGGCTTGTGGGTGGAGAAGCGCATCTTTTCGGCGTGAGCGTGCGCGATTCGTCGGTGTCGATGAACCATCCACCTTGATTCTCGATGTGGTTGACTTCTTCGGTCACCACAGCAGACAAGTCATCCTTGTCCCATTTGTCAAGTCCTTCTCGACAACGTTGGTAACTTGCTTAGCCTTCTTCTTCTGGTGGGCGGCGGTCCTTACTCGTGTGGCCATGCTTGCCACAATTATAACGATCCCGTCAAACTTACGGGCAACCACCTTCCTTTGCTTTGTCTTTGACATTGGGGCGAAACACGTTTGTTGGAGGGACCGCCTCTCCAACAGTTTGGCTCTAGCATCGATTAAGCCTTTCGCTTTTAAATCTTGCTTCTTCACGTCGGACTCGATGCGCGGTTTGACGATCAAGTCTTCAGCGTCATATCCTTTCGCTTGTGCTTAAGGTAGACCTCAAGTCTCTCCACCGGGGTAGCTTCTCAATCAACGTATGCGACGATAAAGCTGTCCGAAACAGTGTGCCGCCGCTTGAACCTCGTGTACAATGAGTTGAAACTCTTGCACTTGGTCCGTGATCGGTCGAGAATCGACCATCTTGTAGTCCAAATATTTGGCTACAATAAACTTCTTTGTACATGCATCATCACTACGGTACTTCTTTTCTAGCGCATCCACATACATTTGGATGTCGTTACAACGACATATACACTATACAAACTATCTTCTAAACTACCAGTATGAAGTTTTACAAAGATAGTCGTCGATCGCCAATTATCATCTGTTGCTCGGACGTGAAAGTCCGTCACTTGACCCGGGCGGCGGGCTCATCTTCCACCAAGAAATTGGCGAAGCCCAGCGTCGTGAGGTAGAATAGCATCTTTGCTGCCATCTCTTGAAGTCGGATCCTCCAAACTTGGCGGCTTCTCGGGGGCGGCATCATCCTCGCGGTATGAGCAGTAGCGAGATCGATCAAAATCGGATCCACCAAACCACTGAAGTGTCTTTGAAACATGAAACTCGAATGAGAACCACCGGTGTTAGATCCTGTGGATCCAGCGATCGACCAGCGAAAAGTGCGATCGTCGAGCGAATGGAACCACTAAAAGTGGAACCAAGCGTTGAGCCACTAAAAGTGGAACCAAAAGTCGACCCAAAGGGTCCAATGGTTGACCCAAGGCATCAAACCAAACATGGCGTAGCCATTGTGCGAATGGCGGCGGAAGAAGCGGCGGCAAAGGCGGCGGCGGCGGCGGCGGAGTCGGTGGTAAATGCAGTCGACATCTCCAAGCAAAGATATTTAGTTACGAAAGTTTTAAGTCAATTTTAAAAGTCTGAACTCCTTGGCGAGGCGTATCTCGTCTTGCGATTGTTGGAAAATGTAGTGCGAGCGATCAACTTGCGGACGTGTTACAACTTAAAATAGAAATGTAGAAGGAGATCAAACTAACAATGGACTTAAAACCAAAATAACGAAGAAATGTAAAACCGTATTCTAAATGCCGAGTCGAGGCCTCTTTCCAAGAGCGAGATCGCCCGTAGTGCTCTCGGTTACGCGTATCGTTTCCAAAGGTAAAACAGCGGCGTCTCGTGGGTGGCGACACCGCAAACCAACGAGCTCCGACGAACTGGACGGAGGCGAGGACAGATCTTGGACACTAACTATGTATGCGAGAGAGTGCTGGAATCTTTGGAATGTAGATTGGCGATGGGTGACTAATCTTTGGAGACATGTCCTATTTATAGGCGTCGTCCCTCATGGAGAGCATCTTTGGAGTCAACACCGCATTGATGTCGAGTGTTACGGAGTTTATGTCCCTATTGAGTGCGGCGGTTTACGGAGACAACGTGGGCACGTTTCCGCCGAGCCATCATGTCGGAACGTTACCGCGGTTACGAAGAATCGGACAACGCATGCGTCGGGTTCATTGGACGATCCGGACGTCTCTTGAAGTGCCTGACGAGCCCAGCGGTTGGGCTTACGAGTTGGGCCTCGGACCAACTCCATCGCACAGCAGCCCGATGGTTGGGCTACAGAGTTGGGCCTCGGACCAACTCCATCTTTGGGCTCGATCAAACATTGATCCAAAATATAGGGCAATGGGCCACGGAACCGAGCCAGCAAGAAGCCCACGAACGGACAAAGACCACCCAAAGACCAATGCGAAGATCCAAGATCCACGGACCACGGAACCGGGCCGAGAACAGCCCAAAGAACAGCCCAAAGCCCAATTGCCAAGATCCAAGATCCACGATCCACGGACCACGGAACCGAAGCGGGCCGGGCGGGCGGGCGGGCGGTGGGCGGCGGCGGCGGCGTGGGCTTTCTAGCCCATCACTTATGCACATAATTATACTAAGTGTTCAATGAACTACTTATATAGACAATTAATGAAGGTACATTAATCAATGTGGGATAAGGATTAATTAATCCATGCTTATCTCCTTAATCACATAACTCCATGTTTAAGTGACCAACTTTGATCCACTATTTTCACTCACGGAAATCGGTTTGAGAATGTGAATACACCACGATCATCTACTCAAAACGTAGATCGATCCTATGCCATTTAATTTCACAAAATTAAGCGTTCGTCACTCAAAATCTTGGTCAAAATAGCTTTACGGCAACTTGACCATATAATATATATATATATATATATATATATATATATATACACGTTGATTTCAACATATTATAATTACAAATAATATATAAATTTACTAGATATATGTTAAAATACTATAAGAATATATTAGTTCATTAGATATACGTAAAGAAACTATTTGATTTGATCGTCAATCCATCAATATTCATAAAAACAAAAAGAAAAGAAAAGAATTTGATCCCAAAAAAACAGACTGCTGGTTGCATCCCAAAACTTATAACGATTGATCCCATCGATCGGTAGTTGTTCTGACTCAGTACTTCAACATTGGTCACAGAAGACTTTGTCTCAAGTGTTCGGGCAATCGTGCTAGTTGAGAATTTTGGGGTATTTGCCTCTTTACTTCAAAATTTCTTTCTAAGGTAAGGTTAAGTCAACCCAAATTCTCATTTTTGTGTACATCTATCTAGAACATTGGTCACTTTTAGTTCGCTTCATCATTGGTCACAGAAGAAGTTTTATGCATGGACGTTTTCGAAAGATGATGCACACGAAATGTTGGACTGAAAGAGGAAATTTTCTTCTAATTGTGACTTCGACTTTTAGTTTCTAGCACTTTATCTATTATCTAATAATTTTGGAATAGTAGCATCTTTCATATCTTGTAAACAGACGTTTTCGAAAGATAATAGATAGTTTTGTAAATAACTAGAAAGCTCCTTAATGTACGAAAATAGGAATAGTAGCACATCTTTCATATTTGTGTAGCACAATCGAATTACTATATTGCACATGTTAGTTTAGCACATATTTCATTCATTCGTAGCACATATACTAAATATATTAGTTTAGCACATCTTTCATTGCAACAGCAGACAAGAATAGCTCTAGTCTTGCACAATAATCCGTGTAGCACACAAAACATAAAAGCTAGCAGCACCAAGATTAAATCTCAACCATTGATATAGCAAATCAAAGGTCCAGATTCATTCCTATTTCCTACCAAATTATCATTTCCTACCTAATCCATCTCCTATATATATATATATATATATATATAGTTAAGTTCAAATGAGAACTATTTTTATCCTAAAAACTAAGAACCAAATGAATTCACTATTAAAGTTGATGAATCCATTGAGAAAAGTTAATGAATTCAAAAAATTTCACGAAGGTTCGAATCCCATGAGTGACAAAAATTTCATTTTTTTGGATTCAGTATCTTTCTCAGTGGATTTATCAACTTTCACTATGAATTCATCATTTTTTAATTCTCATGTTTTCACGATAAAAACGGTTCTTGGGTTAACCATCATATATATATATATATATGGATCATGTAAGAATGCAAATATTGGTGAGAAATAAGAATGCAGCATTTAATGTATAAAGTTATTGCACCGAATTTGGTGCAATAAATTTATACATTTAGTGCAACAACTTTATACTTTAAATTATGTATTCTTATTTTCACCAATATTTGCATTCTTACGTTATATATATATATATATATATATATATATATATATAGAGAGAGAGAGAGAGAGAGTTAGGTTCAAATGAGAACTATTTTTATCCTAAAAACTAAGAACCAAGTAAATTTGCTATGAAAGTTGATGAATCCGTTGAGAAAGTTACTGAATTCTAAAATTTTCACCCGGATTCGAATCCCATGAGGATCGAAAATATTATTTTTTTGGATTCATAACTTTCTCAACAAATTCATCAATTTTCACAATAAATTCATTATTTTTTGGTTCTCACGTTCTCACGATAAAAATGGTTTTCTCGTTAACGTTAACCCTCTCATATATATATATATATATATATATATATATAATAGGGGATGGTTCACGTGAGAATGCAAATATTGGTGAGAAATAAGAATGCATCATTTAACGTATAAAGTTGTTGCACTAATCGTATAAATTTGTTGCACCAAATTACGTGCAACAACTTTATATTAAGTCTACACTTTATATGTTAAATTTGATGCAACAAATTTATACGATTAGTGCAACAATTTTATCGTTAAATGTTGCATTCTTATTTCTCACCAATATTTGTATTCTCACGTGATCCATCCCTATATATATATATATATATATATATACTTTAGTTCAAATGGAACCATTCTTATCCTAAAACTAAGAACCAAATGAATTAGTTATGAAAGTTGATGAATCCGTTGAGAAACTTAATGAATTCAACAATTCGAATTTTTCACCGGGTTCGAATCTCATGAGTGAAGAAAATTTTATTTTTTAGATTGATAACTTTCGGCCAACGATTCATCAATTTTCACCGTGAATTCATAATTTTTGGTTCTCACGTTTTCACAATAAAATGGTTCTCACGTTAACCCTCCCTATATATATATATATATATATATATATATATATATATATATATATATTAGAAGGAACCTAATCCTATTAGCCGCCACTTCCATACGAGAATTCAGTTTTTATTGCAAGAATTTTATTTTTGTTACTTTGTTCTTCATTTATTTGCATTTGTGAATTTTATAATTAGCTTTGACTAATTTTCAACGAAGATTAAAGAAGCTCTAGTTTGACGCATTCCGTGAGATCTAATCGATTTATCATTTAATTTTGTGCAAACATCTGTTATCCTCCGTGTTTATTTTCGTTAATTTATTCATCTCTACTGGGTAGTTGCAAAATATTTAGTAGTTCGAAATAATTAGTAATGAATTGAATCAGTCATCCATAAAATTATTGTTTTGATTTGATTAGTGCTTGAGTGATTTATCAGAGTAAAGAGAATAACAGTCTTAATTTGATAATTTCGCGACCAAGTTTATTGATTTTGAATCGGGTTTCTCTAATTCTTATTTTTGTTGGCTCATTAAGTCTATAGAGTGTCTCTTACAGTTGTTAGTCGATTAAGAAAGTAGTTAGCAAAGCGTCTTCCTAATTACTGAAAATTTATGGAGAAATAAAATCACATCAAAAGTTTCTTTAGTGTTATAATTGGTTTGTTTGCATTGATTAAAGTTATATTTGCATCGAGAATCTTAATAGTCGAGCTAGAGCGGAATTAATTCAAAATCAATCAGAATACCTTCATTATATTTGCTACAATCAAACTTTTGAATACTTTGCCGCTTACTTTTAGTTTCTAAAATTTTAAAGTTTTAGTAACCTTCAAACTATTTGTAGGAGGAAAGTTAGGTAAATTCTAATCAATCCACTAGAAGACGATTTGCTTACTGCTCTCTTAGCAGTGTAGCATACTGACCATTATTTTTGGAGAAAATGACACACCAACTATCCAAATCCGAATAATCATCCCAAATCTAGTTAAAAGTGATTTTAATACTCGTTTTCTTCTCAAATCCATATAATACTACTAATTAATTATTTGTTTAAATTTATGTATAAAATTTGTTACAAAAATTGATTATCCATCATAACAACAACCCGAACATTACAAAGTAAACTTTAGTAATAAATAGAATAAATAACAAAAGCTTAAAAATAAGAAAAAATCCTTGTAGGTATGTCGATTAATTCTCGGACCCATTCAGAATTTATATACTCATATTTATCCTAAATTTGATTTAAAAATTAATTTTATTATACGTTCCCTTCCCAAATTTGTATAGTAATACTTGCTAATTATCCAAATCTATTAATAATATATCTAAATAATTAAATACCAATTATTAAAATAATTGATTAGCTATCCTAACAAAACTCGAGTAGTACAAAGTAACATTAATAATAAATAATATAAATACCCTTTAACTACCCATTTCCGTCTCAACCTTATATTAAAGTCAACTAACTTAAATCCAAGACTATTGTGTTAAAATGAATTGTAGAAATTATATCCTTTTATTTACATTGATGCGAACTCATGAAAAATCGACATGAAATTAAAATATTATTCCCTCCGTCTACCAAAAAGTGACATAATTGTCTTATTCGATGTCCACCAAAAGTGTAACACTCTCTATTTTGAGACAATACTCTTTATTATTCAACCTAACATACGCTCATAATTTACCAAAAAATCATTCTTACCACTCATAACCTCACCACATGGTTCTTTCTCCACTCAAATAGCATATACCTAATATTTTATAAAACTCGTGACATCCACAAATGCTACATTTTTAGTGGACGGGAGGGAGCATCATTTTAGTTAGATTTTAAATTGATGAAGTCTAATGAAAAATCAATGTGAGATTCTAAATTTGATAAAAAAACAACCTATACAAAAAATATTTTTTATTTAGCTTTTGAATTGGTAAAGTCTCGTGAAAAATCCAAATGTGATTCAAATTACAAAATTTCTCAAAAACAATTGTAAGAATTAATATCTCTTTTTATTTAGATTTTTAATTTAAAAATTATCATGAAAAGTCAATGTGAGATTTAAGTATCTATTTAGGTTTTTAATTGGTGAAAATAAATGTGGGATTTGATAAAATTGTATAATAATACCCATAAATTATCTAAAATATTTCTCTTATTAAATAGTGTAGTAAATAAACTATAAATTTGGTTAAATTAAATCAAAAAACTATTAGCCAAAACTTTTTGTTTGATCAAATTAAAATAAATAAATTATTTATCTGGTCAAATTTAATTAGTGGTGTAGTTTGAATAATATTAATATCAATCACTGAAAATAAAAATTTGGTTAGAATTTGGAGGATAGAAATATCATTTTATCTGTTCTCATTTAATACAAGATTAGAGGGCGACTAAAAGGCATAAATTGAGATTTTAGAAAGAAAGAAAAAAGACAAGAAAAATCCACATAAAATAGAGTATCAATGTCGTGTGTCTAATTCCTAATATTATTATATATTAGATATGATAAATTTGTTAATACGGCGACTGTCAACTCTACCAGTAATTGTTTGATAGTTGTCTTCCCTTTGCAAAAAGAGTTGAACTCAATTTGCTAAACAAGTTATATATAGTGCTAATATATAATACTAGCGGTGCGGTGCGGGCGGTGCAATTGTGCCAGCAGTACGACAAATCCAACCATCCAATGAAGAACATGCAGTTTAATTTCGATTTTTTCGGCAAAAAAAAAAAAAAATCACAACTCCACAGAATTTTTTTCTCCTCCACAGTTGCACAGAAAGTGAAAGAGATAAATGTTGTAGAGATGGATAGTGTTGGAAATCACGCATATATATATATATATATGTTTATTATATATGTGGTCAAATTGCCAGGAAGCTACTTTGACCAAGATTTTGAGTGACGTAACGTTTAATTTTATGAAATTAAATGGCATAAGATCGATCTACGTTCCGAGTAGATGATCGTGGTGTATTCACATTCTCAAATCTGATTTCCGGTGCGTGAGAAATAATGGATCAAAGTTGGTCACTTAAACATGAGTTATGTGATTAATGGGATAAGCATGGATTAATTAATCCTTATCCCACATTGATTAATGTACCTTCATTAATTGCCTATATAAGTGGTTCATTGAACACTTAGTATAAATTATGTGCACAAGTGATGGGTGGAAAGCTCTGTGCGCTGCCTTGCCACCGCCGCCGCCGCCGCGCCCGATGCGGCGCCCGCGCCCGTGCTCGTGTCCGGCCCGCCCGGCCCGGCTCGATTCCGTGGTCCGTGGATCTTGGATCTTGGATCTTGGCAATTGGTCTTTGGGCTGTTCGTGGGCTGGTTCCGTGGTCGATGTCCTTATATTTTGTATCAGCGTTTGATCGAGCCCAAAGATGGGTTGGTCCGAGACCCAATTCGTGTAGCCCAATCCGTTGGGCTGTGTGCGATGGAGTTGGTCCGAGGTCCAACTCGTGTGGCCCAATCCGTTGGGCTGCTTGTACCTGAAGAGGCGTCCGGATCGTCCATGAACACGGACGCACGCGCGTTGTCGATTCGTCATAACCGTCGATAACGTTCGATATGATGGCTCGGCGGAAGCGTGCCCGTTGTCTCCGAAACCGTCGCGCACTCAATAGGGACATAACTCAGTAACACCCGACATCAATGCGGTGTTGACTCAACATCTTTCCTCGTGAGGGGCGGCGCCTATAAATAGGACATGTCTCCCGGCATAAGCTACCTCTGCAAAAGCATTCCGGCATACTTTAGAGCACTCCACGCATACATACTTTGTGTCCAAGCTCTATCCTCGCCTCCATCCGGTTCGCGGAGCTCGTTGGTGCATGGGTCTTGCCACTACGAGGCGCTGCCGTTTCGTCTTTGGGGACGATCGCGAGGCAGAGCACTACTGGGCGTATCTCGTCTTCGGAAAGAGGCCTCCTCGACTCGGCATTTAGCTTACGGTTTTGTTTCATTTTAGTTTCGATTCAGTTTAAGTTTATTGTTAGTTTTAATCTCCTACCTTTCATTTCACGTTATGTCTGCCCGTGAGTTACGTACTTATTTACTACCTTTTCCAACAGATAGAGAGAAGTGGGTTCATATATTTTGAAAAATTAATAGTTCTCTTTCTCTCTCTTTCTTCCACTCTGTCAACATATTATTTTTTAGACAAAGTTTTCCATGAGAACTTTCCTGTGTAAAGACCATACTCAATTAGAAAATCTCATATTTGTGATGAGTTTGGTTCTCATGTGTCCTTATGCCAAGACGTACTTACATGAGATCATATTTATTCTATTCTTCATTTGATAAAAAGCAAAAAGTGGTGAATAAGCATACATATTTTCTAATGATTATGGTCCTCATATATCCTCAAGCACAAACGTCTTAACACGAGACCACCTCTATTTTATATTTTGAATAACAAAAAGTGGCAAATATTGCTATAAAACATACAAACTTATTAAGAATGTCTATTTATATTTTTTCCTTAATTATATATAAAACTTTGAGCCATTTTTGTTTTGGAAAAAGTAGGAGCTACTCTCATCATTAAAGAGTCGGAAGTGCTTATAGAATCTCTCTCAAAATTAAGTTGTTTTTTCCTATATGCAATCAAGTACTTGATGAACGAAAGCTAGGGGTGAGAATTTGGGACGGGACTGGAAATTCCGTCCCGACCCGAGTCCCGACGGATTCGGGACCCAGTCCAAAATTCTGGTTGGGACCGGGCCGGGACGGGATCGGGAAATTTTGATTTTCGGTATCGGGAAGTCCGAGTCCGTTAAAATCAAGTCCGATTTAAATATATCTAATTTTAATTTGGGACTTTTGGGACATTTGAGTAATTCGGGACTTGGGACATTTTCGGGTAATTCGGGATATTTTCGGGTAATTCGGGACTTCGGGTAATTTGGGACATTTTGAGTAATTTAGTGACTTGGACTTTCGGGACATTTGGAAATTTCAATTCGGACGAGGACCGGATTAAAATTGTAAATTTTGGACCGAGTCCAAAGTCCCGATCGGGACCGGACCGGACCCAAAATTGCAAAATTTGGGACTTGGGACTCGGGACTCGAGACAGGTACCGGTCCCGACCGATTCTCACCCCTAACGAAAGCTATGGACTAAGCCAAAATGAAGTCCTGTTATGTCCCGAAAGAAGAATCTCTCTTGAGCAGAAAAGAGATGAGAGGTCAATGTGTAGGAGTAAGCATACAAGAGAACTCAAACTAGGAAATTCACAATCATTGAGAATAATACGTACTTTTTGGTATTCCTGAATTTCCCCGATTCGTGCAAACAAATGTCTAATATCTGAGCACAACACTTTACCCTTGAACCACCTACACTAATGAAAACCTATAAACATATATACAGAGCAGAACCCAAGAATGTAATGTGCATCTACTATTTCCGGCGGCAGCTGCCATGAGAATCCGACCATTTGGCTCCACACCGGTAGCAGAACTCGTATTTGCACCTACACGTGATGTGCACGCACCCTTCGGTCTTCTCCACATACATTTTGCACTTGGGGCACTTCTGCCAGCTCTTCTTCTTCGCGAGCTCCTTCAATATCTTATCCACTTTCCCTCCCTTCTTTGCATACAGCTTCTGGAACTCCTTGCACGTGAAGTCCGTGTGCCAGGGGACATGACATTGCGCACAGAACCACCTGCTGCATACGAGGCAACTTATCTTCTCAATCACATCCCCAAAATCATTCACAAGCAAAGCTGAGCAGTCACGAAAAGGGCAATACAGTTTCTGAGATTCGGGAATGAGTGACATGCAGAGTGACTCATCCCACTGAACGAGGGCATCGTCGGGGATCATTTGCCTACAGGCATCAAAGTCGAGTACATCATTGCAACCCGGTGCAGGGCAAGCTATGTCTTTCACTTTGTCTTGGATTTTCGTTACAATATGGCTGGCTGTGCATTCATAGCAAAAGGAGTGACGACACGGATCATTCGCAAACATCATCCAGTTCTCTTTGTTTTCCAGACAAATCCCGCAGAAGCTTTGGCACGATTCCTCAGCTATTTCAATGTTCATTGCCTCTGTGTTGACGATAGGTTCTTGCAGTTCTTGCAGAGATGAAGATGGATGGTTTTCCAACTCTGAAGTGAAAAATGAGGCTACCAGTGTTTCTTGGAACTGAAGCTCCTCAGCGTAATCAGCGTCATCAGCTGTCAGTGCGTCTACGTAAGCAACATCAGCAGCAGTGGCTACGCCTCTCGTGATTCCTCCAGAGAATGCTGAGATGGGAAACATATAGGTATCACCTTGATTTGTAAAAAGAAAAACGAATGCTACAGCAAGTGGTAAAATGCGAGTCTATTAACTCGCAAGCTAAGGTAAAACGAGAACCACCTTTAACATATAGCAGGGGACCCTGCATAAAGATAAAAATGAACGACTCTTCACATGCTAAATCTTCATAGGCTGCCTCCTTTACTCGACTAGCAAACGGGCTAGCCACAAATGGAAAAACTGACCACCGTATTATAGCATACAAACACGATGCGACAAACACATAAACATGGAGATTTTCTAACAGAAACCACCTAAGATACGATACTGCACCAAACTTAGACAACGTCTATCGAAAGCATCCAATCCTCAAACAAAGAACACAAAACTAGAACACACTTGTGTCATGTAGATTGAATAGTGATAAACTCCCACATCAAGGGAATTTCCCTTGCAATAAGATCATCACACCTAGTCATAGTGTTCAGATATTAAGTGGTGAGCTACATAGAACTAACTAATCATGAGTTGCAAGCTTATTATATTACAACTCATTGATAACATATCATCCCAATCACACTCAAAACTCTATCTACATAAAAACTATCAATCTAATCAAGACCACATCAATTCATCGCCACAGCTTCAATAGTTATAAACACACAAAATAAAATAAAATAAAATAAAATAAAAATGAAGTTAGACGCTTCATCGTTATGCAGCAAATTCCCCAAAATTGTGAAACTGCAATAATTTAGAACACAAAATATGTCCTAAATCGTTCACGAAATCCGCTGGCATGAAAGATAATTAGCGATAAATATATTCACCACAAGCATATCTAAAATTCTAAAAAACATAATTAACGGTCCAATTTCTTCACAAAAATCATTTGCATGTGATTTCCTTCCATTAATGAAATCAAAACCTTACCGTCATCTCCCACGCGTCTCTCCGGCGAGGGGGAGTTGACGAGGGCCTCCAAATCGGCGGCGCGAGGGAAGGGTTGACTGATTTTCCGAAAGTAGAGAAATATCCACGCGGGCAGAGTGATTGCGAGAAAAGTGCCGGCTGAGTACATAACAAAGGGGACTATCAAGGCGCCGGAGTCCGACCGGAGAAAGGTGCAGAAGTAGTGGTAAGTAGAAACAAAGGTTCCGAAAGTTGCCGGAACTTCGTCGGGAAACCTAATGGCCGATGGCCACTTCAGAGAGGCTAATGGCGGTATCGTCACCGATATCATATTCCGATTTCAGCGTTGGATGAGATTTAATTCCAGTGTAGCATTATCATTGCTAAACATAGTTTTGTATTTGATTTAATACACAACTAATATTAGAAAGTCAACATACAATGCGCATTACTCACAAATATATGTATGTATATATATTGCTACGATATAAATATACCAGCACTTGGGAAATCTTTATTAAAGTCGAGCCGTAATTTTTTATCAGGAGATAAAAAGTAAATTTCTTCAAATGGCCTATTTGTAACTAAGAAAAGTGCTTTTACCTACTTTCACCAAAGTATAAATTATTTTAGCTAAAGTTATCAATATATATAACAGGTCCCTTATATAATTATATTGGACGAAATATGGGTAGAGGTTAGATTTGTGTGATATTTAAATTAAAACATAGTTTAACTCATAAAATACAACTTAGAGGGTGTTTGGCTGAGCTTATAAATTGTTTTGGGGAAGCTTATAAGCTCAACCAAACACCCTCTTAATTACATGAAATATCAAAGAAGTTGATAGGAGATTGTATAAAAAATGACTTGTATAAACAAATGAGCAAGTCTTCTTTGAAACTGTCCGTGGAAATGTCAATATTTAGAAATTTAATATAGAATAATTTCTATCGAGCATTATAGTTCAGTATAGGGTGAGCATTCGGATTTTTACCTAATCTGAATCGATCCGAAAATCCAAATTTTGAGAGAAAAATAATCTGATCCTAATCGAATATCCGAAATTCGAAAAACCAAAAATTTTATAAAAATTTCCGAACTGAACCGAAAAATCCGAAATTATGAAAAATCCGAAAATCCGAAACCAATTTTTGTTAATTCTTATATATATTTATATTAGATTTAATAATATTTTAAATAAAATATTATTATTATATATAATTGGATTTTGGGATTTTTTCGGATTAAAAAAATCCAATCCGATTCGATCCGAAAATCCGAAATTTTGAAAAATATCAATCTGATTCGAAAAATCCGAACCGAATTTTAAATTTCGATTTGGTTCGAATCGGATATTCGGATTTCTGGTATTTTACTCACCCCTAGTTCAATAGCATTCTTCTCCTTTATTACGATGACTAACAACACTCCTATATCCCAACTATCCCAACTAAAAAAAGGTTATTTTTATTGTCATCCAGACTACATACAATTAAATTCAGCGTAAACACGCCAGTTATATAGTTCTAATGTTTCACTTGAAATGTGTAAACTAATAAATCTTAGCTACATTATTTAAATTATATTAAATAATCAAATTCTTTATTTTATGCTTGTCCAACTTTTTATATATTTGTTGTTCAATAATCAATATGATATTAAATTAAGACTTCTGCTAGGGTAGGGATACGTACGCCTTCGCTTTCATAATAATGTCTGGTTTGTTATTATAATGCAAACATATCATAAGGAGACGTAACTAAATACCATTAGCATGATTTTGATGAAATAGTCAATGCATTCTATTTAAGCTAGAAAATCGACGCAAAAAACTTTGAACGCTAAATCTAATCTTAGGATTATTTGCGTAGAAAGGAATACTTAATAAAAATAATAATACTTAAATGGTTTGAATTTATTTATAAAAAAATAAAAAAAATATGGTTTACCCATCCTGTGTGGTCTGCAAACTGTTGTACAGGAACGTGATATTTACTCAATGAGCACTGAAGATAATGACTGCATGTCCCCATGATTTATTTTTAAAAAGTTTATTTGAGGTGTCTTACTTAACAAACTTATGACTGAAATTAAAAGCTATGAATAAGAAATATGTGCTAATTGTTCTCTAATCGAGTCACCTATAGAATATTTATAAATAATAGCTATGGATGGCTATGTGTGTGTGTTGGCTGAGTGGTAGAGTGGTTAATCTTGCCAGCGCCCTCTCATTTAAAATTCTGTAAAAAAAAAAAAAGCTATGGATGGCTATCAAAAATATTATTCTCATGATAAAAGAACAATATTTTGCTCCACTAGTTTTTTTTTTATAGTTTTAAATTATGACCTTAAATGGTAGACTTCTTATGTCTTTGGCGTAAGAAAGAAGGCAAGCGAGCAAACTGACAGATAACGATATGTGTGTGTGGATATGAAATGAGAGGGTATTTTAAGTTGAACTAATACCTAAAAAAGGTACAACAACCTACTCCAACTCCAGTCATCTCATTATGTTGGTCTTTCCTATACGCATATTGAGATTCTTTTTCTGTTGGATTAGATTAGAATTTTTGATTTGGAACATAATCATTGTATGATTTATAATTGTCATCAACCGATGTATTATTGTAATGTATTACAAATATTATCAATCGTATATCATACAATGACCGGTGGTTCATATTGAATTTTACATATAACGGGAGTTGAAATTTCTACATAATCTTATCCATGTACAACTATAAATATATAAATGGACGTTTATATATATATATATAGAGTTGGTTCAAATGAACCATTTTTATCCTAAAAGCTAAGAAAAATGAATTATGATGAAAGTTGATGAATCATTGAGAAAGTTCTTGAATTCAAAATTCGAATTTTTCACCGGGGTTCGAATCCCATGGAGGCGAAAATTCTATTTTTGATTCAAGAACTTTCTCGGTGGATTCATCAACTTTACGATGAATTCATCATTTTTGGTTCTCACGTTCTCACGATAAAGTGGTTCTCACGTTAAACCTTCCCTATATATATATATATATATATATATATATATGATGGTTCCTGTGAGAATGGATATAAGTGTAGGAAATAGGAATAGATATGTAAGTCTAGCATATTTTTCATATATGTATAGCACAATCAGAATTACTATGTTGCACACGTTAGTTTAGTACATATTTCATCTATTCGTAACACATATGCTAAATATATTAGTTTAGCACATCTTTCATTGCATTGTAGCATAAGAAGGGTTCTAGTACTGCACAGTAATCCGCGTAGCACAAAAAACACAAAACTGTAGCACAACCAAAATTAAATCTCAATCATTGATCCAACGAATGAAAAGCTCAGATTCATTCTTATTTCCTATCAAATTATCATTTCTACCTAATCTATCTCCATATATATATATATATATATATATATATATATATATATATATATATATATATATATGGGATTGATCAAATGAGAACCATATATATTTTAGGAACTAAGAACTAATCCTCACCTTTTATTTGATCTGATCTTGTGGTTGGCAATATATATCTATATGGATTCGTTTATAATTACAGTTTATGTCAAAAGGATAATTTAGTAATTGATACAAATTTATTAACGTTTGTTTTCCTTAAATCATGGGATTTCATATCTATTAAATAGTGTATCCTTGATTTGTATATGTTAATTTATTATTACCGTTTTCTTTCTCAACTTTCATACGTATTCATATGATTACTGTACAAACAAAACTTTTAAATAACTTTTTAAATATTCAAAGTATATAACTTTTAAAATAATATAAGAGTATAAACAAAACTGTTTTCATATTCACAACATTACACATTATTATGCATATCATAAAATAATGACAGACAACAATGACAAATAATAAAAATAAGGCAACCTTATTCACATGATGTCACTAACTTATGCATATGGAAATAAACAAACAAGACTTAATAATGTTATAATGATAAACACATTATTCATATTTAGTCACCAATGTATGTCTTACAGATTGATCTGTACATACATATTGAATTGATTTAACAATATATAAGATAACAAAATATATATTATGCATATACAACTTTTTATAAAAACAAAGGATATAACTTTAAAAATACATATCAGAGTATAAAACAAAACTGATTTCATATTCACAACATTACACATTATTATGCATATCATAAACATAATGACATATAACACTGACACATAATAAAAATATGGCAACCTTATTCACATAATGTCAATAACTTATGCATACGGGTTAGGGTTAATTTCTTGATAGAGATGAGAGAGAGAGGAAGGAGCGTACAATAAATTTTGGAAAAGGAGAGAGTCACGTTTACGTATAGTAAAATTGAAACACCCTTATGCACACGTTAAAGCGAAAGTCAATTTGTTATAAGGTAATTTGATCGACTTTCCTATTTTTCAAGATATTAATCTCAACCATTAAATCGCTAATTTTGATGGTCTAGATTAGTTCCTATTTCTCTACTTAGGGTGGTTCCTCTATAACCACCCCATATATATATATATATATATATATATATATATATATATATATATATATATATATATATATATATGGGAGGTTAACGTAAGAACCATTTTATTGTGAGAACGTGAGAACCAAAAATAATGAATTCATAGTGAAAATTGATGAATTATTGAAAAGTTCTTGAATTCAAAAATAAAATTTTCGCCTCATGGGATTCGAACCGGGTGAAAATTCGAATTTTGAATTCAATAACTTTCTCAATGGATTCATCAACTTTCATGATGAATTCATTTGGTTCTTAGTTTTTAGGATAAAAATGGTTCTCATTTGAACCAAACTATATATATATATATATATATATATATATATATATAGTGAAGTTTAAATAAGAATTATTTTAAAATGTGATGTAAGAATCAAATAACTTCGCTGTGAAAGTTGATGAATCCGTCAGAAAAGTTACTGAATTCTCAATGTTCTGAATTTTTGCCCGTGTTCGAATCTCATGAGGGGCGAAAATTCTATTTTTTTGGATTAAGTAACTTTCCCGACAGATTCATCAATTTTCACAATGAACTCATCATTTTTTTGATCCTCATGTTCTCATAATAAAAATGGTTCTTATTTGAACTTTATTCCTTCGGTATATATGAATATAAGAAAACTTGAGAATTAGTAAATTGAGTACATAGAATATGCATTATATATATGTGTTGCTTGAGAGTGTTGGGCTAATGTGCAAACGACTCAATTCTCGTGCCCCAAAGCCAAAGCCCATTTTTCTCTTTCTCTCCAGAAAGCCCACTTCTCGACAACCCTTTCTCAAAATAAAAGCTCAACTTAACTTTTGGGGTGTAAACAACACCTTCGCCGCAGATATCATCGTCGTTCGTCGAGCATTTTAAACTATAGTTTGTATAATTATATTATGATACATTTTAAAGGTTAGATCATTTTTAAAAACTTACCAAATGCCAAGCCATAAAGTATAATTTTCCATTTAACTAATGAGCAAATTGAAGTCATGGTAGCCAACATTTTAGTACATATGCATGGATTGCCGTTTGAAAGAAAAATCAAAAGTTTATAATGAATCGTGATGGTTTCATATTAGTTAATGCTAAAATAATATGATTAGTATTCATTTTATTAGTATTGGTTAGTCCAAAACGTTATTAAATGAACTTAGTGCATGCACCACATTTGATTTGATCATATATATATATATATATATATATATATATATATATATATGGAAGAGTTCAAAGAAAAATCTATTTTTCGTAAAAACCTAAAAACCAATGCACTTTATGTATAAAGTTATTGCACCACGAAATATTGATGGATAGTGTTGTCTTTTATCAGAACTCAAGGATGCATTAATTTTATACATATTTTACATTAACTTTATACATAAAGTGTATTGGTTTTAGGTTTTTACGAAAAAATAGGTTTTTATTATAACTCAATCATATTATATATCATAATCTATTAAATATAAGTCAAATTTTAAACTTTAATATATAATATTATTGATTAAAGCACAGTATATAATCATAATATCACATATTAGAAAAAGAAAACAACATCACCAATGATCATAAGATAAACCCATTTTAGTACCAACTTCCGCTTTCTCTTCTATTTTTACTCTCTCTTTTCATCTATTAGTACCAATCTTCTCTCTCTCTCTCAACAAATATTTACATTTTAATTTTAGCTATTATCGACATGGAAGATGATGTGGTAGACAATTGGGCAATACATAAGTTGGGCAATCCATAAACGAAAAGTTTCATGCCAGTAAAATTTAAATTGAAAAACGAAAACCTTAAAGTAGGATATATTAATTTATAAACAATATTAATGTAATTAAAAATTGGACTAAAGTTCATAATTTTTTAATATTCAACTCTAAAAGATTCAACATCTTGCTCCTGCACGCTAACTAACATATTCAATGCTATATTTTAGTTAAATGCACTTCACCTGTATGATGCTAGTCTACAATTATTATTTGATATTATATGTTATAGACATACACCATGATATGACACGTTTTAGTGTATATCACAAGTTAATGATTTAAAAATGTTATTTATTGATACGACGTTTTAACACTCTCTAGTATCTGGTGTCTAATATAAATTATTAACATTGAAATATCAAAGAAAGATATAGATTCGGGTAAATATACTGATCTCTTAAATCAAATTATGACACTAAATAGTGAATGAACTCTTTATTTAACAAAATTAGTTGGTTCAAGGAAAATGACATTAATTAACCGCTATTTGCGAAAGATAAGACTATGACCAATGCAAATTGATTGCTTTTCTATTACTCCTGTCATTGATTGTCACAAGCATGGTCGGCACTAAAAATTAAAGCGTTTATGTCATATTTTTCTAATTAACAGTAACCATGTTTGTCTAATTATGACTAAAAGGAGAACTATTATAGCATACATCATGTCTGTGCATATACGGTGAATCATTGACGTATGAATGTTAATGGGTGGGTTTTACCTGAATCAAAATCAATAAATAAGTAATAATTCTGGAACCGATCCATTAGATACTGGATATTGATCGAACTCGGACCATCAACTATAGGTCTTAAGCAGTTCGGATATGAGCGAGTCTGGAACCAAAACTGGAACTAAAACTATTGCTTTATAATTTAATGGGTTATGAGTGATTTCGGATCGGTATGGACAAAAATAGATCATTTACATGTCTACTTAAACTTAGGCTTGTCAATAGACGGGTTTTACTCGGATCATAATCAATAAATAAGCATTGATTCTGGTTCTAGAACCAGAATCGGATCCGGACCGGACCATCAAACTATAGATCTAAACGGTTCGGGTCTAAAGAGGGTCTAGAATCGGAATCGGAACCAGAACCAGAACCACTGCTTTAAAATCTAATGGGTTTTGATCGGTTTCGGATCAATCCGTGTAAAACCCACTCATTGACATCCCTACATTGACATGTAGTTTATATTAATATTTTCCTTTTCTTTTTTATTTTATTTATTTCTTATACTTCAAAATTATGACTAAAACAAAAATTTTAAAATTACATAAAATCAAAGTATTCTTCCCTTAAACTTCAAATAGAGGAACAAAATTAAGATATTAGGCTTTAAATTTGATGTAACTAAGGGCAAGCTAGCCACAGCAAAATATGAAAATTTAGAAACAATAACGTCCATTTTCTCGTATCGCCCAACGATGTTCTTATATATATTTGGAAAAATATTGTGAAAGTTATAGATATTCTCTAAGTATTTACAAATAATAAATAAAACATAGAGCTGTGCTGTCATTTTTTGGATACTAAAATTTAGATTTTTTTTATAGCGAAATAGTTCAATGACACATCTTTAAGTCAAGAATTTATTACATCTTTAAGTATAACAAAAGTCAGTTCGATACACAGAAGCATTTACATACTTTTACTGTATGCAAAAATATAAATAAAATTTGTTACATTTAGGACATGACCGATATGTAGTAATGGAATGATAATTGAATGGTGATTATTGCATTAATTCTCAATCATATGATTAGTAAGATTTTTACAGTATGAATCATTATTCCTTAAAGAATACTCATTCTCATGAACATAAAATTAGTCATTCTTCCCTCTCTCATGGTATTGTCGATTATCATGAACATGAGATTCACCAAATTTAAATTTTATCTTCTTTTTTCAAATAAAACTATTCTTATTTATTTTTTATTTAAAAAATTAATAAAAATAAGAAATAATAATGATAGTAAAATAATAATAAACAATAGTACTTATAATCATAAAATAATAATGATTAACAATAATAATAACAACAAAAATTATATTGTAATAACAAATAGTTACTATTATTATTATTATTATTATTATTATTATTATTATTTATTATTATTATTATTATTATTAATAACATAAAGTACAAAAATAAGAGTTATTACATTAATTTCATTTTATTTATATTCGTTCATTCCTTGTACATACAAGTCATATGAATTTCATATTTATTCCATTCTATTCCTATCACCATTTCATTCTAAAATTCATTACATTCTCATCTAATCTCATTCATGCATGTCAGTCATCACCTTAGAAACGTAAATCTAGTGACATCTGATTTATCCATGTAATTAAAATTTGTTACATCTAAAACTCTTATAATGTATTTTCTATTACAAATAGATGTCACATTATATTTTTGTTACATAGATAAATATAACTAAAATTTACTATCCTGAGTGGCGTAATTCTTTTTGTTAAATACTAACATAACTAAACTTTTATCTCTCTCTCGTTTACACACACTTAGAATTTCACCTTTTTATTTTTATTCTTGGGAAAATTACACTTTAATACCTAAATTGTAGTCTTTTTGACAATTGCATTCCATCTAAGAATAATAATAATTAAATACCAAACTATTAGTCTTTTATAGAAAATACATCACAAGATTTGATTTCCAACGACATAAATCCTATGTGGCATGTCGAATCCACGTTGTTGACTCCAAAATGAGTTAGCATTTCGATTAACCAAAATTTAAAACGGTTCGGTTTCGGTTCCACTTTTTGGAGAAATTCGATTGATTAGCGAAAAAATTCGGTTCGGTTAACCGAAATGAAAATCGGTTGATTAATCGAAACCGAACCGCTTAATGACCTAGTTAGCATCAAGCTCTTGAAGGCGATATTGAGATCAAAACGATGTTGTTTTAATATCTACTCTTTTTAAATTTCTTTTTATTAACATCAAAAGCTTTTGGTGTGCCATGTCGAATTTTATCACCAAAATTGAATTCTAATACGTAATTTTAAAAGTTTGAGAGTTTTGATATTTTCTTGAGATCTAGAAGTAATTGTGAAAATGTCAATAATTTATATAATTATAATTTTTCCTTCATTTCTTTTTTAACTTATTATCTTTTCTTTTTTGCTTGTATTTTATTGTTAATTATGATTACCATTTTTTTCTAAGAACTGATTATAGATAAATTTTGCTTTTATAAAAATTATTATACTTTCATATGTCACAAAAAATAATTACTACGTATTTATATGTCACAAAAATTTCGACACCCTCAAGTATTATTGAATTTTCTAACATACTTTTATTTTGTGACACGTATAATAACTGCTCATCTACAAGATACCACAAATTTATTTAGTAACATTATCACAATCTCATAATATTTAAAAATTATGTCACTATTAAAATATTTTTTTTACAGTGAAAACACGTTGATTTTGTACTTATTGAAGTGATGCCATATACACGAGGACTTGTCGTACATCTCTAAAGACTTGTAGTGATATGGTTGCATTTGGCAGTACAAGATGTTCCATTCCATACAATGGTAACATATGTTCTAAATTCTTACAATGTTACCACAACTATTTGGCGACATAAAATCACTATTTTACCACTTTAACGAGGGCTAGATAGATGAAATAGCTAAGTCATTGGACTATCTTGAAGCTGAAATTTCGAAAGAGTGGGATGCTAACTAACTTCCCATTCACCTTCAACTCTTATTTCTTTCCCTCAAAATCTTTAGTGACAACAATACTAAGTAATTGACAAGGCTGAGCTTCCTCCAGCATATGCACCACGCTTCTCATCGTAGGCCTCAACGTGGGAAGCCTAGCCGTGCACAGAATCGCCACTTTCAGAACTTTGATCACATTCTCTTTGTACATTTGAGGAATGGCTGAATCCACCAAACTTAGCACACTCTCTTTAGTCTTGAGCTTCCCACACACCCAATCCACGATGTCCTTGTTCTCTCCAAACGCCGGCTCTATCGGCCTCTTCCCCGTCACCAGCTCCATCAGCACGACTCCAAAGCTGTACACGTCGCTCTTCTCGTTCACCTTGTTGGTGTACGCGTATTCTACAATCAATCACAAATAACGAACATTATAGCCAATAAGATTAGCCGTGTCACAATATATCACACAGCTACCAAAAGAAAAAAGGAAAATAAGTTTATTACCGGGGGCCATGTAACCATGGGTTCCCGCAACGATCTGAGTCGACTCCCTCGATGCGTCCAGCTGAAGAATCCTGGCGAGACCGAAATCCGCGATCCGGGGCTTCAAATGCTCGTCGAGGAGAATGTTGCTAGACTTGACATCACGGTGGATCACCGGCCTGTCGCACCCGTGGTGGAGATACTCCAGCCCCTTGGCTGCGCCCAGCGCGATCTCATACCGCGTCTCCCAATCGAGAACAAGTTTCTGGCAAGTATGCAGCCTGTCCCATAGGCTCCCATTAGGCATGTACTCGTAAACCAGCAAGCTCGAGTCCTCACTGCTTATGCTGCAGTACAACTTCACCACATTCATATGCCGGATCGAGCTCAGTGTCTCGACCTCGGCCTCAAACTCCCGACTCTTTGAGCTCCGAGGCCGTGCCAAGATCGGAGTCGAGCTGCCCATCTTTTTATCAGCCGCGGCGCTATACTCGTCAGAGTGCCAAATGTGTTTGACAGCCAATTCTTTGCCATTTCCGGCCAAAACTCGATACACTTGGCCCGAACCTCCTTTCCCTATCAAATTGTCTTCTTTGATTGCGTCGATGATTTCATCCTCTTTGAAAGTGAGGACATGGAAGGACCTTAAATCCCATGAATGATCCTTGAGCGACCGCTCGCCGATGCGGTCGGCCTTCTTCTTTAAGTAGCAGAAGCCGGCGAGCGAGGCGAGCATCGCCACGGAGGCCACCATGAGGCAGAGCAGGATGAGGCGGAGCTGCCCCGACATCCCGGTTTGGGGCGAACAGCGACGGAATCCGGTGAGTGTCTCGCTGCAAAGGGCCGGATTACCTCCGAAGCTGCCGTTGTTCGCTTCCGTGAGAAGCGACCCTGGAATTGGACCGGATAATTTGTTGTGCGAGAGGTCGAGGAGATTGAGCCGCAGAGATGACAGAGTTGCTGGAATTGGGCCGGAGAGCTGGTTTCTTGATAGGTTCAAGAAATTGAGAGTGGGAAGAGAGCCTAACGACGCTGGAATCGCGCCGGAGAGTGCGTTTTCGGCCATGTTAATCTCGTTGATCGAACGGCAAGAGCTTAGAGAATCCGGTATTGAACCAGAGAATTTATTCCCCTGCAAATGCAGAGTCGTGAGCTGCTTCAACTCCCTGATTTCGGCTGGAATCACGCCGGAGAAATCGTTGTTACCCAAGTCGATCGACACCAACGACGAAGCCTTGGAAATTACAGCCGGCACTTCGCCGGAAAATCTGTTGTCGGCAACGAAAAGCTGCGCTAACGACTTGGCGTTGCCGATGTCCGGCGTGATCGGACCTTCGAAGTCGTTCTCGGCGAGGTCGATTATCTCCATCTCCGGCAGCCCCCATATGCCGCCGGGGACCGTCCCCGACAGCGAGTTCTTGTTCACCCGGAGCCGGACCAACGTCGTGCAGCTATCGTAGCTCGCCGGAATCTCGCCGGTGAAGTTGTTCTGCAGCATCAGCAGCTTCTTCATCTTACCTCCCTTGCACATGTCCGGCGGAATCGGACCGGTCAGGAAATTCTCCGACACGTCGATGAAATTGAAGTCCGACCACGAGCCGAGCTTCTCTGGCAGCGGCCCCGTCAGTTTGTTCGTGTACAGCGATAAATTCACCAGATTCCTGAACTCCCCGAGCTCTGCCGGAACCTCGCCGGAAAACTGATTCTCGAAGAGCTGCAAGCTCTTCAGCTTGTTTAAAAACCCCACTTCGGAAAGATTTCCGGTAAGCATATTTGTGGAAGCATCAAACATTTCAAGATTGGTCAAATTCCTCAAGCCCACCGGTAATTCTCCCGTCAAATTATTGATATAAAGCTCGAGCTGCCATAGCTTCTTCAGCTTGGTTATGCCCGCTGGGATCCCTCCCGTGAGATGATTCTGCGACAGTTCCAAATTGACCAGCTCTACAAGATTCCCAATCTCCTCTGGTATCTCCCCTTCGATGCTGCAGTTGGACAAGTAGAGCCAGCTCAGCTGCGTGAGGTTCAGAATCGCCGCCGGAAATGGCGTCCGGTCGAACGAGTTGTCACCGGCGCTCAGCACTTGAAGATCTCTCATAGTTTTCAGAGAATCCCAAGGAAAAGCTCCGGAAAATCCGCTGCCATTAGCGTAGAGATAAACCAATCGATTGATCGAAGAAATATCCGGAAATTGGCCTGAGAAAAAGTTATTTCCGATGTCTAAATATTTTAGCGACGAGCAGTTATTCAAATCCTCTGTAACTCGGCCGTTCAGTTTGTTGAACCCTAGCGACAGTTTCTCGAGGTGGCTAAGTGTGCAGATGGCGGCGAAAGGAATCGCGCCGCTGAGATTCTGATTGGAGAGTTCGATTTCTTTGACGAATCCGTTGGAATCGCAGGTGATTCCTGAGAAGTTGCAAACGTTTGCATTGGATTCCCAGGAATCGAATACTCTGGTGTTGGAATCTCGGAAGGCCGTTTTTATGGACAGGAGGGTTTGGAGCTCGTCCGCCGCGGCGAGGGAGAGGAGGCAGATGGCGGAGAGGAGGTGGAGGGTGGCGGCCCACGTCGTGGTGGATGGTGGTTTCATTTTGATTTTGGCAAGGAAGGATCGAGGGGGTGTCATGATTTAACAGACTTGCTGCTCTCTGGATGTTCAAGTGACAATGATTGATTTATTTATTCTTTTAATATTGTGGTATGTTTGTTTAGTTTATATATTTTATTTTTGGTTACATGCTTTGAATATGGTAGCTGGGGGTGTTTTTTTTAGTAATTTTGTTTTGGGGTGACTTTAAAAATTTGTCAATAGAGGGATAATTTAGATGCGTAACTAGTGAAGGTGGAGGTGTGGGTAATTTAGGTCCATGTCCTTATAAATCACTAGACCCAATGGTACACATAAGCCCACACTAATCATATTTTTTCCCTTTGTACGTCTATAAAATTATTAACTAATTAATATTTCATACGAATTAATATAACACTCTCATCACTGAATCAAATATATGAAAACTAGGTTTCCAACGTTGAATTTAAAATATAAAAAACACGGCCTCCATGCCATGAAGAATTAATTGGTGCAAAGATTTAGCAATGCTCATAAGAATGAACTAGCAACTTCTAAAAAGAAATAATGACAAAAAGACCTGCAATGATAATTTGTGAGGAATTATTGGGGTTTTTCCAAATAAATGTTGTTTATGTGAATGGGATTGTTGCTGAAAACATACAAAAAGAGATGGGAGGGTGAGACCAGGCAAAAAGCAACGAGTGCACATCATTCCACAATCTTTTCTTATCACTCAGCAAACAGCTATGTGGCAGTGTCTGTTAGTACAAAAGTCCATACCGCAACGAAACTTCATTCAGCCGCCCACTTTGACTATGCGCGCGCGCGCACACACACACACACATCTCTATCCTCTTTCCTGGCTATTTCGTCGGCTGGATGTAAATTTGTAGTTCTGATCGCCAATTCGTCCTTTGTGGGAGGAGTGCCGGATCGGGATTGGACCATATTAATTGAACCCAATCCGTACTCTTACAGGGTCCATCGGATTAGATACGGATCTGATCCGATCTGAATATATTAATATTAATATTTGTATATAATACATTATTCAAAATAAATGATACATTTATTTAAAGTAATTAATATATTTACTTAAAATAAGTGATACAATGTTATTTATTCATAATTAGTGATATATTTATGCACAACAAATGATACAGTGACACATATGTTCAGAGCAAATGATACATTTATTCAAATAAATTAATAAATTTATTAAGAGAAATTGATACATTAATATATATATATATATATATATATATATATATATATATATATGGACCAACTAAAATTGAGCTCTCATTTTCGGGAGCCTTATGCGTCGTAGATTCGGTTCGGTTTCGATTAATCGAAATCGAAATGGATAAAAATAGTATCGAAGCGACACCGACTGATTAACCGATTCGGTAGTGGGTTAGGATAACGGTTAACCGAATTCTAATATTAAAATAAAAAATATTACAAAAATAATCGAAATTATTTCAAATATTAATAATTATATATATATATATATATATATATATATATATATATATATATATATATATATATATATATATATATATATAGGGTTGAGTTATAATACAAACCCTTAAAATAAGAAATAAGAATTCATCTTGATCATCCATTTGCCATTAATCAATGGTTAAAGATTAAGTTATCACATTCTCTATAATTAAGGGACGGTTATTTTCGTAATATTCGTAATTACCATTATACCCTAATTTGATTTAATCACAACCACACATCTTCAAAAATCAATGGTTCAAATTTGTTCTCATTTCTTATTTTGAATGTGTTTTATTTGAACTCAATCCTATATATATATATATATATATATATATATATATTAAGTTTTCGGAAAATCGGGTATAACCATCTGTTAATCGATTATACCCGATAACCGAAAAATTCACTGAAGGGATAATCGATATCCGAACCGAAATCGAAAAATTCGGTTATCGGTTATAACAGATTTTTTCGGTTTCGATTCTCGATTAACTGAAAATCGATACCTCAATAAGCACCCCTAGTCGCCCACCCCGCACACCTGTAAAATCACCCATGGCAAAGAAGCTTGTCTCTCCACGGAAGCTGTCAGATTAAGGAGTTAGTAGGTAGAGAATAGAGATTGGGCTTTGATGGTGATTATATTAGAATTTCTCATTTTGGTTGTGTTTCTCTTTTCCCCTATATATGTTATTTCACTTTGAATTTACTTTGAGAAGTTTAACGAGGACCAACTTTTTTTTTGTCAATTTAATACGAAAATCTAAAGGTCGCGTCACGATGGACTCGAACCCGAAAGCTTTAAATTTTCATAATGTGATTTCTTTCATTTTAGACTGTTTGTAATTCTCTTTTTTTTTTCATTTCATCGTCAGTAACCCAACTCATTTAGAGAAGCACATTTAAAGGTAAAATTCGATTTCTCTTTCTTTCTACTTTGTCTAGTCTTAGAAATACTCTTTTTTGTGCGTGTGTTGGCCTAGTGGTAGAATGTTTAATGCATGAGGTCAAAGGTTTCGGGTTTGAGTCCACCGTGATGCGGTTTTTAAAATTTCTGTATTTAATGACCAAAAAAGAAACTCTTTTGTTGAATGTCACTATTCCTTTTCGGCAAATATATAGTATGTACCAACAATATCAATTAGAATTAGTTGTCATTCTAGCTAATATGTTACATGTTTAGGTCGTACAATTTACGCGTATCAGCAGCATAAAAGATCATCAGGCTACCCATACCATCAACTCCAAAAATTAATTATTATTCGAATAATAAAATATTATGTGACAAATAATGTTATAAATTAGGGCTAAAGAGACTCTTTCTTGAAGTGAATATATATCGGGGCTACCATTAACTTCGTTTTCTAAAATAAAATTTATATCATCCCTCAAAATAAAAATTATTCTCTTTGTTTTATTATTATTGTCTCAAAAATTTCGATAAGTATAATGAGGAGTGTTGTATTTTTTATATAAAATAATTGGCATATGAACAATGACACATTTTAATATAAAATTATTTTCTTTTATAGAATGAGACTGAAAAAAACAACAATTGTGAGACAAATAAGTACTCCCTCCGTCCCGCTTAAAGTATCTCATTTCTTTTGGGTACGGGTATTTAGGAAAAGTGTATAAAGTAATTAAAGTGTTAAAAAGTGGATAAAGTCCATACTTTTTGAATGGATAATTATTTCCTAAAATGAAATGAAACATTTATAATAAAATACCCTAAAAAAAGAAAATGAGATATATTAAATGGTACAAGGGAGTAAATCTTTTTCTTAAGAAATATGGGGGCCCTTGTTATGAATTTGGTGAGACAATTTTTGTGTGAAAAAACTTTACAAAGTACGTTGTATCTTGGGAGGTAGACCTGCATCTCACGTGCAGTGATAATGAAGACTGTTGACTTTTCTGCCCAAAATAATTTCTAACCGATCCCAAGACCCTACCTGTTGAATGATTACTATTTGGAAATCATTGTCCACTTAATAAAGCTAAATATTTTAATTAACATTTATCAAGAAAACATTTGGGAAAAGGCCACTGTAAAAGGGATTTGAGTGGTGAGGAAATGGGGTAGTGTACAGAAGGAATAGTGGAGGTTTTGGTCAAATAAATCCAACCACATCACGTCCATTCTTAACTTTTAATTTCAATATTAATTAAAATTGCAACCCTATACTTCTTCTCTCTCTCTCTCTTTTCACAAAAAAATGCATTTAATATAGGTGGATGTGCTCTCACTACAGCAACAAAAATTTAGTAGTGACATAATTTTTACGTAATTGTAAAATTTATATATGTTATTAAATAAACTGTGATATTTTATGGATGGATACTATGTTTTTAAAAAAATATGTTACAAAATTTAGTGAATTTGAAGGTGTAATTGCGTTGTAAAATAATGTATAGTTATTTTTTGTGAAACGTGAAAGTAGGGATGTCAATGGGTGGGTTTTATCCGGATCGATCCAGAACCATTCAAAACCCATTACATTTTAAAGCAGCGGTTCTAGTTACGGTTCTAGACCCTTTTTAGACCCTAACCGTTTAGATCCATAGTTTGATGGTCCGATCCGGTTCAATTTGGTTACGGTTCCGAGGCAGTAATCAATCTTATTTATTGGTTACGGTCCGAGTAAAACTCGCCTATTGACGAGCCTAAGTTTAAATAGACTTGTCGATGAGCTAATTTTATCCATATCGATTCAAAATAACTCATAACACATTAAATTATAAAGCAGCGGTTTCGAGTTCTAGTTACGGTTCTTGTCCGCACAGTGCAGTTACGGTTCCGGACGTTGAGATCCGGACCGCTTAAGACCCATAGTTGATGGTCTCGGTCCGGTCGATCCGGATCAGGTGTCTAATGGTTTGGATCTGAACCGCAACCATTCTTATTCTTGGTTACGATCCTGTAAAACTCACCCATTAACATCCCTATGTGAAAGTGTAGTACTCTTTATGACATGTAAAAGTGAAAAAAGTATTATAGTGAGTTCTTAGAAGAAAATAATTATAATTAATAATAAAATAGAAGAAAAAAGAAAATATAAAAGTCAAATATAAAATAAAAAATAAATTGGGGGGGCGGCGGGGGTTGAATTAAGATATGTATTTACTGTTAGTTGATGTAATGAAAACTATTACTCTCGTCTAACAAAAATATAGTGTTATTTATTTACATCCACCTTTAGTCCAATCATTAGAATGAAATACAGGAAAAAGGGAAATGAGAAATCGGAGCAGCAGTAGCCATGATTAGGAAATATTTAAATTCATTTTGAATATTGGTCACGAAGACAAAAGAATGTAATTATTAACTTATCAATGAATGGGAACACGACGAAGTGCAGTAGTCAAGCTAAGAACCACTATTTCACTTTAGGACCAAAATTGAATTATTGTCAATTGAAAACTTGACAGTTGTTGATTTATCAAACATTAAATACAAGTACAAAAAGAGAAAAAGAGAGTAGCACCAAAATCTTTGAAAATCTTCTTGGGCTCATTCAAAGCAATTCCAACAGTGAAATTGAAACTAATAAGAATAATGGAATTAATTAACATTGTTTCACTCCATTTTTATTATTTATATGTATGTTTATATATAAATAAATATATATATATATAGATAAATTTTAGTTGTAAATATTAACTATAAATAAAATTATTCGATTTAATTTTCTTTTTTGGCTCAATTAGTTCGAATTCTGCGATCTACAAAACATCGAAATTTGTTTTGGCTGAAATTAACAAAAATATGCTGGGGAATAACAGTCACAATGATATTAATTATGATTTTTAATTGCTTTTTTTTTTTAAAGAAAAAAGTTTACCATGGATGCATAGCTTTTTCAAAAAAGAAATTGGTATTCACAAAATAAAATAAATATAACATTTGGTACGCAAAACTAATTTTAACATCTTAATGCATTTCAGTCAAGATATTACAGATAAGATAATTATAAAAGCCTCAATAAAAAAATATAATTTTTAATAATAAATCATCTAATTGAGTTCTTATTACATCAACACAATAATAACACAATTCAAAAATTACCTTCGTGGCGCCATCCTCATCAATAATAATCCCACATGTATAATAAACCTTACACACATTTTGGTATCGTCACGATGGGATATGGCCCAACCGATCGGCCCACTAACATGCGCCCAAACAGTGGGCTGCGTTGATAAGCAGGCCCACGCTTAAGCCAAGACGAGCCCTAATCACCCCTCAAACCCCAGCCCCGAGGCAAAGTCGGGCCACCTCCACGTGGCACACGTAAAGCGAAGCGTCCTGCCCGCCGATGGAGGACACGCCGAGAAGAACCCCGACGATGGAGGCGCGCCCGGAAGAGTCACGGCGATGGAGAGATTGAGCACGCCTTGGCGCAGGGCTCGAGAGATGTATAAATAGAAGGAAAATTGTGATAGAAGGGTTGACAACTTATCAAATACTAAGAGCTTGTAACTACACTCACCGTACTCAAATCATAGTGAAAGTATTGAGGAAACACTCTCCGTGGACGTAGATCTCATTAACGATCGAACCACGTAAAGCACCGGTGTTCTTTATTGCCTTACATAAATCTTGCATACTCACGTAACGGTTTATCATTGGCGCCGCCTATGGAAACGTCGAACAAGAAAGCTTCGTTTCCTCTACAACTTAATAAGCGAGAACACGCACAACCGCCGTCGTCGCCGGCAACAACAACGGCGAGGGCGACCGGTGGTCACTCGGCGTCGCGGGAAGGAGATCGCGAGCGCCACAGCGTTCACACTCACGATGGCAACATGGAAAACGTCTCCATACACCTCAGACCGCCCCACAGCGTAGGAAATGCCGACCTCAACGAGACGAACAAAGCGATTCGTTCGTCCCGAGGTACCTCGGCCGAGCGTGACCGAGTTCCTCAGCGCCAACTCGGCGATTCAAAGCTTATCAACGGAGGACAAAGGGCGGGCCTCCAGGGCCCCGAACTGAATACCACGGCGCCCGAGGTCGCCCTCCGAGCGACCGGCACCTCGGCGTGATAGCGAAACGTGCATCACGCCCCGACGTGAGGGCCGCCACCGCGCCGAGCCGCCGCCCGTTCGCGGACCGCTCACCGCGGACGAGCCTCTACCACCGCGCCCGCCCGCCATTCGCGGAGCATTTCCACCTCGTTATGCCGACCGAGAGCCGAGCAAAGCGAGGAGAGAAGAAAGGCGGTCGAACCCTCGGAGGGACGATGGCGCCATTATCGATCCCACCCTCCGAAAAGAGATGACAGCGATCTCCGGGGTTCGGCCGATGCGAGAGAATCATCTCTCTTTCTCCGAGAAATTCTAGACACGTCCCCTGCCCGTGATACCGGCACCCAATATTCTTTACACGATGGCTGGGAGACCCTCCAGGCTTCCTTTTCGCCTACACTACCAACATGGCGAATCGAGGAATGAAAGATTTTCACATGTGCAAAATCTTCCCAGGTCTTGATCTCCAACGCCCGACGCCGGTTCACTCGCGCTCTGCGAGCAGTATACTGCCTTCCGGGACCTCATGGATCGGTTCAAATGGCGCTTCTATCGAAGATGCCACCCGGCAGCCTTCCTCCAACTCGCTCACAATCCGCCAGGCGGGGCGAGCGATGTCGAACTTCGTCTCGAGGTTCATCAAAGAGTCGTTCAAAATTGACGACGATGAACGATCTCTACATCATCAGCGCGTTCAAAAACGGATCCGACCCGTAGTGAACAAAGAAATCACTGAGGAGAAACCAAAGGGCGAGTAAGCTTTGGAACACTGGTGGACAACCGTCGAAGGAGGCGAGTCGGATCGGAAGAAGAGGAGATGCAGGACGGCGGTCAGAAAAAAGCCGGATGGCCAAGTCGGGCGCCGATCGCGGCGCCGGCGAGGATCAAGAGAGGGCCACCGAGTCTGGCTCGGACCTCGGCCCAACCACGGCGGCGCCTCCCCTTCTCAAATCAGGCGAAATATTCGAGCTCCACGCCGAGCTCTTCCGAAGCCCTCCTATGAAAGAGGATCGAAGAGGTCCGGAGGAGTATTGTGACTATCACCAGGGTATGGTCATGATACCGAGGATTACGAGGAACACAGGCTCACGGATCGACGAGCTCGTCAAAGGTGGAGCCTCAAGAAATACCTCGGTCGGTGGGCGGGAAGCGAGAGCGAGAGGAAGAATAACGGTGGCAACAAGCTGCGGCCGACCTTGACGACGACCGACACGAAGGCGGCGAGGGCGAAGGTCCCAATGTTATGGAGCAGGTCGTTATAACCGGACGCCCATCGGAGCGGCAGGTCGTCGTTAAAAACGGCTTCGGGCCGGCCGAGGAGCGAAAAACAAGCGACTCGGGGCGGTGAGAACATAGTGTTCTCGAGGAGGATCCGTACCAAAATCATGCCGCACAGGACACCATCACCATACAGGCCGTGGTGGGCAACAAGAACGTCCATCGGGTCTATGTCGACATCGGGGCCTCGTCGATCATCTTCCGAGCTGCTCGGATAAACTCGGTCGGAGGTATTCGGTACTTCCGTGCCCTCACATTTCAGAGCTTCACCGGAGGCGGTTCAACCGAGGCGTCATTACCCTTCCGGTTATCGTGGGACGGGCTCCCAGTCGGTCACCAAGGCTATTAAATTTTTCTGGTCCAGCCCGCCTCCGTACAACATCATCCGAGGAGAGATTGGCTATCGCCACCAAGGCCGTCTGCCTGGTCTACCACCTCCCGTCAAGATTCCCACCCCGGTGGGAGTGCTTAGCATCCGAGGCGATCAAGCGGCGAAAAGAATGCCTACGGTCTCAACCTAAGATCGGCCTCCCCGTGCATAGCAATTCTGAGAACCTCGGGCCGACGCCCGGACGACTGACAAAAGCGCCCGACTATCGACGGCGATCCCTCGAAGGTCGTCCAGTCGGCACCTGGGCCCAACCGACATCCGGCAGTGTCATACAACTTCGAGGGAATACAGGGGCGTGTTTGCGTGGTCCCCGCTCGATATGACCGGTGTCACCCAAGCTCATAACTCATCGCCTCGACATTGACCGACTACCAAGCCGGTCCGGCGGAAGAAAAGAATATTCGCGCGAGCGGCGGTCATTAGGGACGAGGTGACTCAACTTGAAGGCCAGATCTTGTTCGAGGTCAACACCCGACTGGATGGCTAATCGATCGTGGTCCCGCTTGAGGGGAGGTGGCGCGTAATGCGTCGATTACACCGACCTCGGCAAGCAAGCGTCCCAAAGATTGCTACCCTCCCGACATTGACAAGAAGGTGGAGGCGTTGGTGGGCCACGAGATGTTCGAACTTCCTAGATCTATACAAGGGATACCACCAAATCTCGATGAGCACGGAGGGCGCCCGAAGGCGCGTTCATCACCGACTTTGGCGTCTTTGCGTCGAAAGATGCCTTCGGCTGAAGAACGCCGGGGCTACTTACGAGAGGATGGTGGATGCAACATTCAAAGACCACATCGGGAGATTGTCGAGGTTCTCGTTGGCGACATCGTAGTCAGTAAAAAGCGGAGAGTCTGCGCCGATGACCTCAACCTATCCTCCAACTCTCTCGTCGGCCAACCTCAAGCTCAACCCCGAAAAATGTACATTTATGGTGAAGACCGCAAGTTCACGGGATCTTGGGTTTCTCAAGAGGGCCTAAAGGCCAATCCCACCAAGGTGAAGGCGATTACTCGACATGCGGTGCAAGGACCGTCCGTGAGATCCACAAACTCACCGGTGCCTAGCCGCCTCGGCAGATTCCTATCTCGAGCCGTCGAGCGGCTTCCTTCTTCAAGATCCCGAGGAGAGCTCCGGACTTCGCTGGCGGGAAGAACACAGTCGCCTTCATGACAACGAAGGAGTATCCGCCGACCTGCCGACCCCGTCCGCCCGGCAAGGTGAACTCCTTTCTATATGCTTGGCGCCTCGGACGAGGCCATCGATCTGATATTGGTGCGAGATGAGGAGGGCGACAACTCTCCATCTACTTTATTAGCCGAGCTCTCGAGGGACCGGAGGCGAGTACACCACCGAAAAGGTAGCACTAGCCTGTAAACGCCAGCGGCGCCTCGACCCTACTTCCAAGCCCATTCTGTCCAGGTACTAACTGACCTACCTTTGAGACAAGTCTTGTCCAAGCCAGAGTCATCCGGACGCATAGCCAAGTGGGCACTGGAGCTCGGCGAGCACGACATCTCGTCTCTTCCTGGGCCGGCCATAAAGGCAGCTCTGTGACTTCACGGTGGAAGCCAAATTCATGAGGTCGGCTCTACCGGCGAGGTCACCCCAACGCCCGCCCCATAGCGGAGGAATCCAGTCCTGCACCGCCCGATAGCTGTTGGCGGATGACGTGGGCGGGCTTCATGCAAAAGCAGGCGGAGCGAGCATCCTCCTCCTCGGCCCGGACAATCAAGTGACCTCGCCTCGGTTTACCTTCCGACCACCAACAATGAGGTGGGTATGAGCGATCTCGGGACTCGCCGCAAAGGAATGAATGTGGACAATGTCCGGATCTTGAGGATTCAGTCGTGGTAAACCGGGTCCTAAGCGAATCTGAGGCCAGGAGGACCGAATGAGCGATACCCGAGAAGGCGAAGGAGATCTTGACCTCGTTCGGTACTCGGTATTCATCGGATCCGCGGGCTTAAGTCGGTGACGTTCTCGACAAGTTAGTGCGTCATCAACAAGTCCACCGGTGGAGGTTCATTCGTAAGCATAGCGAGTCTCACATCGGCATCATCACCGAGATAGAGCGGTGGATGTCTCCATAAAGGCTACACGGAAGATGGCGCCTACCTCAAGATCGGCTCGAAGCCAAAAGATGATGGCGAAATCCCGTAAGTACCTCATACATGAGGCGCTCTCTGGAAGTCTTACCTTGACCCCTCACGAGGTGCCTCGGGTAGGAAGGCCGACTACGTGCTCAATGAGATCCACGGAGGGTGCTTGTGGAAGTCACATCGGGTCGCGAGCTCTCTCGAAGAAGGCGGGTCGGGATATTCGGCCCACCCTTGTTCAAGATTCGGCCGTGCTCGTCAAAAGTGTCAGTGCGACTTCACTCCACGGTCAGCTACCCCAAACCGATCTAAGCGACTGCGAGCCGTGGCCTTTCATGCGGTGGGGATCGGCATCGTTGGTCCGTTCGACCGAGCACCGGTCGACCGATGCTTAGTCGTAGCCATAGACTACTTCACAAAATGGGTCGGGGCCGAGCCACTTTCGAGCCTCATGGCGGAGGATTCGGACGCCGTGTGGAAAAATATAGTCTGCCGCCGCATACCGCACATACGGTCTCGGACAGCGGTACCCAATTAGTCGACAAAATTTCAGGAGTGGTGTGAAGAGCTCCGGATCGAGCAGCGCTTCACCTCGATCCGCACACCCATGCGAATGGTCGGACCGAGGTGACGAACCTGCGATCGTACAAGGATTGAAGTAAAGGCTAGACCGAGCTAAGGGTGATTGGTGAAAATCTCCTCAAGTCCTCTGGTCCCACAGACAACACCTCGGACCTCGCACTGAGAAACCCCTTTCGATCGGTCTCGGTGCCGAGGCCGTCATACCGGCCGAGATCGGTGCACCAAGCCGAGCACTCTTCACTTGACCGGGCCGAGAGCGAGGAAGACCTGCGTGCCCGACTTAAAGCTCTCGGGAGGCGCGAGCTCGCCTTCATAAGCGAAGCCAAGTCTGAGGGCCAGTCGCACGGTACTACAACAAAGGGTCAAAGCCTCATGGCTCCAAGTAGGCGACCTCGTCCTGCGAAATAATGAAGCCGATGGGGTGGCGTCTTAACAAGTCGGATCCGACATGGGAAGGCCCATACCGCGTTCACGAGGACCTAAGCAAAGGGGCTATAAGCTAGCTCACCTATCCGGTGCTTATCCCCGAACACGCACATCACTCATTTAAGGAGGTACTTTACATAGCTTGATTTAAGATCGGCATCATGTTAGTAGTCCTTCATTGTTTTGCTAAAGTGCGATGTTGATTACATATTGATAAAACATTTGTTTTCTAATGAATATGTCACTGCGTCTCATACATATGTGAACATCGTTTGGATACACCACATTTAAACCTTCACAAGGGGCGCCACGAAGATGAAAATCCCACTAAGTAGGGTGCGACATCTGGACTACTCATTAATTTGAGCGTTTACATGCAAAGCATCTGATTACCCATTAAGTTGGGCGTACATGCACGCGACATCGAGGCCGATCTCGCCAACTTATACCCTTTATTTGGGAAGATATGCACTCGGTACAAAGTCTAAATGCATTAACGACACAAACCGAGTTCCAAGCCATATCAAGTCAACAGGGCTTCCGAGCTCGTTTATACCCCTTTTATTTGGGAAAATATACATTACGTATATAGTGCAGAATACATTTACGACCAAAGCGAAGTCCTAAGCTATGTTTGTACCTCTCGAGGGAAAATGTACACTTGAAACGAGTCTAAATACATTTATGACTACATACAAAGTCTACGCTATATAAAACTCATTCAGGCTTAAGACTCCGCCTCGCGGGACTCACTTGAAAACTGCACCAGTTCTGCACAAAATCTCGGTGGCGGTGTATGCAGAGCGAACTCGATGCCTTCAACCCGATCGATAAGGCCGGAATCACCACGGCCTACTCCCGGCGCTTCATGCGGGCTCGGGGCAGCCGGACTGAAGTTGCGACTCGGGGTCACGTGACCCAGCTCGGGGACACTTGACGGCGCAGCGCCAATCTGAGCACCGAGGAACAGGGATACACAGGGTCACACCCGCCCCGACCGCACCGGGCACGAGATGCGACCTCGCCCCACCGCGCTCTTCCCCGCCGACGAGGCCCTCGGTCGCCCGCCCTCAGAGGATCGCCCTCCGAATAATCCGCTCTCAGTAGGACCCATCAGCCGAACACTTGGCATGATCGGCGTGGCCGCCTCCTCCGCGGGTTCTTCTATAATCGGACGGTGGAGCCAGCCGTGGCCTCGGCTGCGGGGCGGGGCATCGTCGTTCTGGACGATCTCATCATCTCCATGTGCTACGATGGAGTTGACACGATCTTTGAACTTCTTCTTTGTTGGGCCCTCCTCCGTCCTCGGCACCATACCCTCTGCCAAGAAGCTCGAACTCGGTCGTCGGCTTGATATGGTAGTTCCACCACTCGGTGGATTGCGCTTCTCGTACTCGCATGCTCCTCCGATGCCCGAGCTAGCCTCTCCATGATCGATTCAGTCGCTTCTCACATTGTATCAAGCGCCTTGGATGGCATCGGCGAGATAAGTCCGCCCGGACTTAGTCTGTGCGATCCTTAACTTTAGAGCCTCGTTCTCGGCCGGGAGGCGGGCCACTTCGATCGGCCTTGTGCGACTTCTTCTTCGGTCGGCGGTCGGCCGCGACATCCATGGTGACCAAAACTTGGGTCGGCTCGTGACCGGCTCCTCGAGCACCTCTTCGTCCTTCTCGCCGGCGCCTCGGACCTCTTTTAACTTGGTCAACAATTCATGATCGAGTCGAAGGCATTCGGTGTGGAGTCTTTGTAAATAAACGAGCAATACACATTTCAAAATGTTGTGTTTATTACTCAAAAGTGGAAATTATTACAAGGGCCGGGATCTATCGACCCGGTTCAGACTATTACATCGGTCCACTGACCTCGGGCATGTTGCGGACTTGCCGACCTCACGATGCTCCTGCGGTTGGCCCTCCAAATAGGAGCTCCAAGACCGCCTCCTTCCTCCTCCTCCTCGGCCCGGCCGCGCCTCGGTAAGTAGCTCACGGGCTCGGGATCTTCGTCCTTCTTGCCTTTGGGCGGCGACCTCGGCCGTCGGGAGGTGGGGATGGGCGCCAGAGCCTCCAAGCCGGGAAGGAGCCAACCCCGAGATCACCGGGCGTAAGCCTGTTCGGCTCTCGGAGGTCGACCTCGGTCCAGGCCATGCTTGACCTTGCTCAAGTCGGGCATGGCGGCCGCCTTCCTGTGTGATCGACACCACCACCCGGCCAAAGACGGCGGCAAGATCGGTAATAAAGGCGAAAGCTCTCCACTTCGATGAGCTGTGGCAAGAGCCCTCGACAGGGTCCCTGATCGGCCGACCTAGCACCCCTCTCGTCCGCGAGCTCCTTCCTCGCCCGGCCCGGCTCCTCCATGAACCTCTTGAGCTCCCCGGGCGGCCTCAGTGCCCAAGCCCTCTTCTTCACGGAGGCCTCGGCGGCCCCTCCGGCCTCGGCAGCCCTTGCGACCTCGGTTTCCGCCTTCAGCGGCCACGGCGGTCTCGGCATCCGCCGCGCGCGCGGCAAGCTCCCGCTCCGGCGCCTCATCCGGCCGAGCTCTCGGCGACCAGCCCGGCGGCGACTGCGGCTCCCAAAGACCTGCTGCAGGGCCCCATCACGAGCTCCCACCCTAAAAGAGCGGCCTGACAAGTTAATACTGATCGCAGAGCGCCTAAATCAAAATGTGGAAGAACTTTTGTACCTCGGGGAGGGCGGCCAAGCTGGAGGCGGTACCCGTACTCGGCCACCCCGAGGCCGTGACCGATGCCGGGCTGGACCCACTTGAGAGGCCGTGCCTCCAATGTCGGGCCGACCCACTTTGAGGCCCACTCATCGATTGGCCCATATTGTCGACCTGCCCGGACCTTGGCGGTCCGGCCAACCGCTCATCTTCTTGGCAGGCTCCTTGCTCGGCGATCGTGAGCCGCCTCTTGCCCAGCGGCTTCACCGCATGACAAAAGAAAGTCGTGTTAGCACAACAAAATCGGACGTATAAGGACTAAGAAGATGGGGATGCCCTGGCCGTCTAGACCCCGATCCGGCACGCTTGACCCACAAATACTCGGCCGGCCTTCTTGGTCATCCTCGGTGTAACTTATGGATAAAATCTCACCAGGCTGCTCGAGAACTCCTCAATGTGGCCCGAGGGCTTGATTTTGGTCCGTCATCGTCACGAGGCCCCACTCATACCTCGGATGCCCCTCGGCCCGCAGAAGAAATACCTATACGCGATGGGACACTTTAGGGGATCACACCTTAAATTTCAGCCGAGGAGGCGGATAATACACTCTCTCTATGGTCTTGACACTAAAAAGCGCATCGGTACCTCGAGGAGAACTCCTCGGCAACGCCATAGCAAGAGCCCTAGCCCCACCACCGACCTAATGAATTCGAGGTCGATTGACAAATGGGGATCCGAAATACTCTTGAAAGCTAAGATAAATGGGGGCGAGAGGATACCTAAGACCCGCCTCAAACTATCTACATACACGGTAATAAACCCATCGGGAGACCGCCGCCTATTATCCGGTGTGGCGAGCACCACCACGCCTCTCCGGGATCCGGTATTCCTTTACTACTTCAAAAGCTCCTCCAATGTCAAGCTCGACCTCGCCACGCCCACTAAGTCCGTCCCATACCGGTGATCTTGGCGGAACCACAGAACTAAGTCTATGGACTTACCCAGCCGTTATAGCACATGTAGTCCTTTCGTCGGGAGCAGGCGGCCGTAACCCGAGGCGAAATAGAACTTTCGGAGCGAGAAGGCGGAAGAAGATGAAGAAAACATACTTACTTTTCACGAGAATATACGGCTCCTCAATGAGATCGGGAAGAAGTCGGAAAAATGTCTCGAATTTTTATCTCTCAAACAAGGCGTCGAAGGGAAAGTGAGCAGTTACCTCGTTTGGGCTATTTATAGGACAAAGGCGCCTAAAACTACCGTTTCAACTCGACACGTACTACCCATGATTTAATGTGGAGTCCACGCCACGGTTGAGTGCCCAACTACCCAACGGCAGCGTATGGCGTGCGCTAGCGTAAGATAGACCGCCCGATCGACCTGCATAATCATCACACGGACCCGCGTCCTCCGGATGGCGGCGCCTCGAGTCGTACCTCGGCCTTCCCCAAATAACGAGGATCGGATCGGACCTCGGCGTCTATCAACGGACTTCGCCCTACGAGAATGTCTCCATCGGATCGAACTCGCAAACCAGCCCCAGATTCGGTGCCGCCCGGGCCGCTCTCGGCATCCCTAGAAGGCGGTCACTCGGGCGTCTCCATCTAGATCCACCTCTCGGATCGGACCTCGGCATCCTCCGAGCGATGCCGCTCGGATCGTACCTCGGCGTAACCTTCGCAGGGGGACGATATCCAGGTCGGACTTGACTTCCTTCTATAGCACGTCTTTGTCCAAGCGACAAACAACAGACCACCCAACTCAGTTCGGCACGAGATCGCCAAATAAACCCTCACGTCAAAATGACAACACCTTGATAACAACTCACCGAGCAACCTCGCCTCGGGCGAGCGCTTTCACTCCACCTCGGCATCATTGTTCCTCGACTATTCGGGGGGGCTATGATGGGATATGGCCCAACCGATCAGGCCCACTAACAGGCCCAAACGAGCTGGGCCTAACGTTGGTAGCGGGCCCACGCGGTTAAGCCCAAGGCGAGCCCTAATCAGCCCCCAAAACCCTAGCCCCGGAACCAAAGTCAGCGCCACCTCCACGTGGAGCACGTGGTGACGTCCCGCCCGGCCAATGGAGGACACGCCAGGAAGAACCCCGCGATGGAGGGCACGCGGAGGAAGAGTCACGCCAATGGAGAGATTGGGCACGCCTTCAGCGAGCTCGAAGATGTATAAATAGAAGGAAAATTGACAGAAGGGTTGACAACTTATCGAATACTAAGAGCTTGTAACTACACTCACTGTACTCAAATCATAGTGAAAGTATTGAGGAAACACTCCTCCGTGGACGTAGATCTCATTAACGATCGAACCACGTAAAAGCCTTGGTGTTCTTTATTGCCTTACATAAATCTTGCATACTCACGTAACCAGATTTATCAGTAGCGTATTAAGAATTAAAATGTGAGATACTAACTCAGTCGTGCCCCATTAACAATGGTCATTCCATTATCATTTACTTGTTTCATTGCAAAGAATCAAGTAAATGAAATACTAATAATCATGGATTTATTGATTCATTGCAATTAAATACCAAATCTCGATACAAGTTAACTATATTTGTAATCTATTCGAATAAATAAACAAAATAATTATTAAGTTATGAAGCAGATCCATCGTTGTTTACTACTGAAAACCACCGTTGTTTACTACTGAAAAACCATCGCTAATTTTTTATATGAGCGTCCAGTGTGATGAAGCGCACATAAGACCAGCTCTTATATGTGTGTGTGTGCGTTTATACGGATAGATTGCGATCTGGGGTTTGGCTATTAGTTCTTAATACTATGATTGAATTATTGTTTAAAATTGCTATATAGTCATAAGAACATATAAATATATATGTTTTGATTGATCCAAATTGAAGATCTATAATAAATTTTACTTTTCTTTAATGTATATTAGGTGATCGAATAAATAGGAATACAGTTGACGGGTCTTTTCATAAAGAACAGGTGAACAATAGTGTAAATAGTCTACAAAACAAGTCTGGATGAAGTTCTGTATGGTGAATATGTTGGTGTGCTCATTCAGTTAACATGAGCGCATGGCAAATAGGGTTATGTCGCAGAAGTGAGATTGACCGCTGATGGTTCCTACTCGTATTAGCTGTAGTAAAGAATAACTCAGATAATAAATAGTTCTGATGATGTAGACCTTATAGGTCACTGGTATTGGGCTCTGATTAGGGGTGTTTATTGGATCGGTTTCGGTTAACCGAAATCGAAATTTCGGTTAACCGAAACTGATATCCGTCAAATCCAATAACCGATTGGTTAATCGGTTAACCGATTAACCGATCGGTTAGTCAGTTCGGTTATTGGATATCCAAAATTATCCAATTCAGAAAAAAAAAACCCACCATATTAAGTTCTTAACTATTAACTTATGTATTTAATTTAATAATAAAAAATAATAAATTAATAATTATATAATTTGGTTATTCGGGTATCTTATTCGATTCCAGATATCCGATAACCGAAATCAACGCTAATCGTTATCCAATACCTGGGCCAAATATCCAATTAATCGGTTATTGGATACAGATAACAAATGGATATCGATTCGGTTCGAATACTGGTTATCCACTTACTCAATAAGCAGCCTAGCTCTGATATTGAGCTTAGAAATTGAATCTTTTGCAGAACGTGGGTTGGATTGATATTTTGTCCTGATCAAGGTTGATACCAAAATTTTCTTCCAAAAGTAGATAATGACAAGATAGTGTTGAATATATACATATTTCTTTTCTATTATGGAATTTTATTTCTATATTTTTATATTCTTAAGATAATGGGTGCTTGGCACACTAATTCAAAAAGGACCTTTATATTCCTCAGTCAAGGTATCATCGAAAATAAATAATTGTAAAGTAGGGTCCTAAATGGTCATCGTAGTCCAATTGTTCTAGATGACTACAAATAAAATTATTTTCATATGTTACGGCAATACGGTTACATGTATGTGCGGCACCAGCATTAATAAATACAAGGTGAGGACTTCAGAATCTGGATATGTCTTCCAAAGTGAAACATTAGTATCACGAGTCAAATTTAATAATGCGTACAGGGTTAACAATGAGTTATTATTATCCCTTTTTTTTAGATAAGTTATTGTATATCTGTAAATATGATATAATGTATATCGTAGGGTTGACAATTTTCGACACGACACGAACACACACGAAATTAACGGTTTAGTATCCAGCCTTATCGTGTTCGTGTCCTTATTGTGTCGACACGATAAGGACACGATAATTTCTTGTCGTGTTCGTGTAACCCGATAATTTTCGTGTTGCATTCGTGTTCGTGTCGTTTTCGTATAATTCGATAACATTTTTATATATTCAATATTAATTTAATTATATGTTTTATATTTTATTTCTTTTATTTATTTATTTTCTAATTTTGATTTAAATTTATCGGTAATAGGTAATCGTGTCAACACGAAAAAATTGTGTCATATTCGTGTTAGGTCGGTAATAAAGATCGAGACATTTCGTGTCATGATCGTGTTAGTGTCGGACGCATCATTAACCAGTCGATTAGTGTTTGGCCTTATCGTCAGGTATGGATTCTCGTTATCGACACTATAACGATCCGACACGCACGAATTGACAGCCCTAGTATATCGTAAAGAGAAATTGGTAATAAATTTAACTGTAGGGTTTTATAAAGATAGAGTTAGTATCAGACTAATATATAAGGATAAATATGAAACTATTCTCATGACTTGGGTTGACTTTAATTGGAAAAGAACATTTTTTAATTGGAAAATTTGCACTTTAATACTCAAGTTATTCGCTTCTTAAAAATTATGTTTCGATCTATAACAATTGAATACATGAATTATCAAACTTTTGACATTTACATATTGAAATACGATTTATAACGATAAAAATTCTACGTGACACATCAAAAGTTGAGCTAAACACATCAGTACAATGTCGTTCCGAAATGATAACCATCTAGTAAAAAAAAAGCATCAAAATGATGTCATTCAGAAATCATAACTATGGATGTATACGAATCAAATAATTTTGGTTTGGTTTGATATTCGATTCGATTATTCAATATTCAAATTTAAAATTTTATGATTCGAATACAAATTATTTTTTTATCCGACTAGCTAACGAATACGAATTCAAAATCATGATATTCGATTCAATATTTGATTCGATTATATATATATATATATATAGTTTGGTTCAAATAAGAACCATTCTTATCCTAAAAACTAATAACCAAATGAATTCGTTATAAAAGTTGATGAATCCGTTGAGAAAGTTAATGAATTCAAAAATTCAGAATTTTTCACCCGGGTTCGAATCCCATGATGTGCGAAAATTCTATTTTTTTGGATTCAGTAATTTTCCCAACGGATTCATCAACTTTCACTGTGAATTCATCAGTTTTTGGTTCTCATGTTCTCACAATAAAAATGGTTCTCACATTAACCCTCCCCTATATATATTTGTTGTTAATACATTATATTACTTTTAATATGGTATAGTTGGAGCAAAAAATATAATTATCTTACTTTTAATATGAATAAAACTAATGTCAAATAATAAATTGCTTCATATTTCTAAATCCTAAAAATTAAAAATTAATTTAAAAAACACCTAATTTTAAGATTAAAATTTGTATCATTTTCTCATCCCCTCATCTTTCACATATTTCTAAAGTTTGGATTATGTTGTATTTGAATTTTATAGTAGTTTTACTGAATTTATTGTGTGTCGAAAAATACAGTGAACTTTAATTATGTTAGGTATATGGAATATATAAAAAGGATCAAAAATTAGTAGAATTTACTAACAAAATGAAGTAAACCCCTTCCATGGGAATAATTTTTTTATAGTAATAAAAAATTACGGTCCCAAATCAAAACTAGTTATATTTAGGAATAAATTTCATAATATAATAAATCATATTTTTTCCATCCCATCTTAAAGATTTAAACTTCCATGTATTATTTAAATTTATGTATTTATATATATGAAAAAAATTAATAATTTTATGAAATATATTCATGTATTGGATTAACATAGATGTATATACGAGTAATAACTATATTTTTTAGTTTCTAGCGAGGTAATAGGTACATGATTAGCAAATATATGTATTTTATGTAATAGCAAACTTCATGCATTTCTTATGGTCAAAGTTATACCAATAGGTACATGACTTTGTTAAAGGAATATACTATCATGTATTAATAAAAACACTATCTAGGAGTAACCACTTGTGGTGTTTACTTTGCATGATTATATTGGATAGATAAAATTAATCAAACCTAATCAAATGTTTACTTTAAGGATTAATATTTCAGGATATCCCAAAGCTCATGATTATTTTAATCCTTTGAATTGTTCTTTATTAATTTTAATCCAACCAATATAGGTGTGATTGAAATAATCTTCCAAATAAATGAAGAATTATTTATCCCAATTTTAATCATCCACTAATCCTTTGTAGTAAACAAATGATCGATAATAAAAATTATCTTATCATATATTTAATCCATCAAATAGTCGATCCTTCAAAATGTTAATCATGAAAAATAAAGGGGCGAACTTATGTACCCGTCTTTGTGAAATTATATTCCACTCATATCCATTAACAAAATTTACTACACCACATACCCATTTCATTAAATTACTATATCTTACGTAAAGTGATGTGAGAGAAAGAATCGATTATTTTTTTTCGTGCAAATTGATAGATTCGACTTCATTAACAAAATTTACTACTCAACCGATTTTTGCGAGATTCTTTTGACTACTTTTGGTCCTTTTTACTACACTCATACCCATTCAATTTCAATAACGTTCTTGGGCGAACAAATTACTCGGACCATTCAATTTCAATAACGTTACTTGGCGGAACAAATTACTCAGGAGACAAGGATTCTTTGATTCAAAAGAGAAGTCTCCAAAAGAGAGTAGAGAAGAAGAAAACCTATATTAAATTTGAAAGTTGGGAGAGAGTAGAAGAAGAAAAAATTGTGGAGAAGTCTCGGTTTTACGAGAGAAGAAGAAGATAATTCAAGCACAAATTTTCTCAAACAAGGTAAACTTGAATTTAAGCTTTGGAATATTGTTTAAAACTTTAGATTTCAAATTCAAATATGTGATTCGGTTGACTAAAGCAAGTCTCCGATCGAATTCACCTACTTTTCGATCGAAGCTTCTCTCCCAAACCGGGAGAAGCTTTATTCGAAACAATTTATTTAATTTTCTAATTAGTTATTAATTGAATCAATTTATTTAATTTTCTAATTAGTTATTAATTGAATTTTGTAATAAATTAGAAACCATATTTTAGGTGAAACCATATTTACAGTGATAATATGGAATTACCGTATGTTCTCGTATATATTCCTCTTGAAACAATATATTTATGCGATTATGATATTTTGGATAAATATTGCTAAATGTGATTGAATAATATGATTGAATATGAGTCGGTTGTTTAATTAGTTTTCCTTATTTAGCTATGCATTTTAGAATATTATGATATGGGTTGTTCTCGTATATATTATTTTAGCATTTTTAGCATAGTTGTTGATATAAGTGCCTTCAAAATTGTTGATATAAATGATGAAGTTGATCTTTGGGCCACTATAGTTAATTATATTAATATTATATAATTATATGCAAAGGATTAATCTGATGGGTAGATATATGTTATGTGGGATCGATGCTCATTATTTTTCCTCAAGCTAGAATTGAACTATAAATGGATATTCGATTTATTTCATTGTTGAATCATTACCAATGTATTTATTTTATTGTTCATGTTTTGTTATTTGTTATTTGTTGAATCACACTAATATAAAGAAATATAGTTAGTCGTAGCATTGATCTTGAGTTGCTATTACTCTAACACCGCTAGCTCTCTGATTCTTTTACGACTAGAAAAAGTTAGTCATATTGAACTAGAAAAAGTTAGTCATAGCATCATATTGTTAGTCATAGAAAAAGTTAGTCATAGAAAAAAAGTTAGTCATATTGAACTAGAAAAATAGTGTTTATGGTTTAGAATGGTTAAATTGTATTACTTAATTATGGCGATTTTTGATAGGTGATTTGTAGAGATTGAGTTCTAATTATTTTTATATTTGTATGATAGGATGTTTATTGATCTGAATTATATACAAATGAAATAATTATTGTAGTAGTTTGTTGGTTTGTTGACGTTGTGTAATATGTGACATTGATATAATTGTAGGTCGATCCTGTTATCTTGAGGCCTACCTCGATAAATAATGGTGGCGGATGTAAAGACTTATTATAGGATGATTATTTTAAGTATATTAAGAATGTCTTGCTAGATAAGAGCGTGAAGAGTTGGTAGATATGTTTAGGGGGTTGCTTTGGTCATCGATTGATTGGACTCCGGGCTAAGTCTAGTTTATCTTTGCACCATTTAGTCTCCCGTCGAGATAGAGCCTACGCGTCCGGAGATGTATTTTTCATCGATGGAAGATATATATGTTTTCCATTAAAGATTATGCTCTAGTCACCGCCCGCAATTTGGGTCATCATCGTTTGATCCCACACTAGACTACGACTTGAGCGACGTTGAGGTCTATAGCCTTTTTGGGGCACACAGTTACATTCGTAATCTAGTAGATAGATTTTGTAGTAGTGATTTTAGTGATGATGTAGATCTTACGTCACTATTTACGTGTATTGCGTTATTACCCCTATGGGTTCGTATTTGGAGTGCGATACGGGGAAGATAATAGCTGATTGGGTTTGGGCATTGGTTGACGATGCGGAGGTGTTTTGCCGATTTACGTAGGGGCCCACGGTTACCGGATATTGAGATATTATCGACGCAAATGTCGACTAATGCTCGATACCACTTTTACGGACCGATCTGGGCACTATATGCTTGGTCACTCGAGATCATACCAGGCTTGGGAAGTATAGCCGGGGCGACATCAATCCCACAACGTGTCGAGAGTGTTGAGGTGGAAGTTCAGTAGGCTCTCACCGCGACTTCTGGGTCTCTTTTGAGCAAGAGTCTTGAATTTTATTATAATTTTAAATCATGTATGAGGTATTGTATTTATTAGAATATTAAATAACATCTTTCAATTTATTGTAGGTCGATTATCATCTCACATCCATCGAGCGACTCATTCGAGGTTAGCACCGTTCTTGGGTGTCATCTCACACCCTCTTCACTCGGTGTGAATTTTGTTATCTGTCAAATCCTTTGAGGGAGGACGACCGTTCCCTTCGTCGTGGTGTGTCTCATCCGGTGGATGAGCCTCGGCGTAAACGTCGAGTTCGATGAGGGCTCCACGGTTTGTTGAGGATCACGATCTTTCGGGGTTTCCATCGAGCGCGAGCCTCGAGCCTTCACCTTCGATACCCAGCCCGGAGGACATTGTCGGTTGGGTTCGTTGAGGATTCCGGTTGTTGATGAGCTGCGGTGGCCATATGTGGATAGCCGTCCATACGTTGAGAGGCGGGATACGGAAGACATACCAGGGAGGCGGCTTCATCGGCGGTGGTGGTGAGCACCGGGCGTCTTAGTTCAGCCGATCGTCGTTGGATCCGGAATCTATCCGGGAATCTGTCCTAGGAGGGACAGCAAAGGCGACGCATCGAGAGGTCTATCGAAGACAAATTTATTCCAAAGATAAAGTGGTTTGAAAACCTCTTAGAAGACTCGATGTGGTTGCACACATAGGGATGATCTGCTACACATGCACTCATGTCCCACGTCATCCGGCAGCGGCGAGGTGAAGATCGAGACCACATCACCGCCCGATCCGGATGTCCTCGAGGCGGTGGACATATTTAGCCGGTGAGGCCTTGCATCGGCCAGTGATACCTCCACTTACTCACTCAGATCCTTGGTACCGATCCACGGAACTACATCTCATCATTCCATGATGGGGTGGACCTATTTAGTGATCGGCGCCTCGAGGAGGTCGTGAAGCGACTTCGAGCCGTCTGCAGCAGTTGGAGCGAGCGGTAACTATTAAGTCTCATATTTGGCGGTTTATAATATTTCATTATATTTGTTATGTTTTCATTTCTCTAAATTAAATGTTTGTAGTTAGGGATCCGGAGGGTGAGCAGGCACGGAGACCTTCGGTCAGTAATGAGGTCACCATCGTGAATAGCCCGATGCCACGTCCATTATCCGGTGATATAGTGATAAATTACCGGCGTTTCTTGAACACAAATAAGGCGATGGTGGTTGTTCGAGTCTTGACCGACAAGTCCGAGTTGCGTTTTCGTGAATATCGAAATGCCGAGAGGTGTTTTGATGTTGGATGCGTTTTATACAATATGCTTCGTTTTTTTAAGTACATCTACTTATATTGATATGTATCCTAAAATAATTTTGCGGATCGTCGATCTATTCATGGTGTATTTGAGGATGAGACTCGATGCGGGATCGGCGTATTGGATGGGGTGGATTATCAAAACACATCATCCTTGATCTTGGTTTTTTCGTAAGTCTTTAATACAATCAATATATAGTATATATGTGTAGTATCTCTAATTACTTAATTTTCAATGTTGAATAGATGTTCTGCAAAATTCATGGTCCGAGGTACACGCAGCGCTTTAGTCCTACATTCGAAGACCAGCGTGAGACACCATTGATCATGACCCACGAGGCATTGCTTCTACATGGCAGCCACCAAGCGCATTGGATAGCAGTTGTCCTCGGCATGACGGGTTATACATCATGGTTACGTGCCACGCAGTAACCTTATTTAATACAATAAATATTAATTTATCTAAATGGTTACGTGTCCTTGTTTATTTTATCTAAATATTAATTTTATAGATCATTATCCTTGCGTCATCGGCGGCGTTTCGCGATAATGCGCGTGGATATGCACTCTGGTCATTGCGTGCTGTTTGACTCGCGTATTTGGAGGATGGACCAGGATCAAGTGGATGCTAGGATGATGGACTTCGTGTGCCTGACTAGATTATTGCGGCCGTTTCTTCTCTTCACTAGATGGTTCGAGGCTAACTCCCACCGATACCACCATGGAATAATGATGCGATTATTACATTGCTCTTCATAGGTATTTGACCGGAAGGCGATTTGATGATGGTCCATTTAGTGCATGATTGTGGAGCGTCTTATTTACGGTTCACCAGAGCATCGAATAGAATGCGTCTAATGTTGTAGCATATAGACGTAAAGTAGGTGGAAATGTTGGATTTGTATAATCTTGGCGAGTTTGGTTGAGCTTGTATACAATGTTTCCTGCTACCACTATTACAATCTCTATCGATTTGAATACTTGATTGCATATATCATGTCCCTTATCTCGTATATAAGTTAGATCATACGGTGTGTAGAAGATCACGAAGTCCGTATGATTGGTCGAGCTTAATGAGATATAAAAGTTTCACAAACCGGACGACTTAAGGACGAGTTGTCGGTTTAGTGCAGTATAGATAAGAAGTGACTTGACTTAGTTGCTTGTCTATCTTTGATGCGTCTCGGCGTATTGAAGGATCACGATGAGATGAGTTCTTCTTTCGACCGTCGTGAAGAACCAAGATCTCGGTGACTTACGATGATCTAAACCTCGATAAGGTATTAGGTGAGTATGAGTTCTTGACCATCACTTTGACTTGTTATGAGTGAGGTTATATGTTCTAACCCAATTCTCCGCATCTTGGGTGGTGGCGATCTTGTATGTCACGCTAGTTATACATGTCAGTCACCGTATCCGTTTAGGATGATGGCGTCCCTTAAGGAGCTCAAAGGTTTATTGTACTAAACCACTGCGGGTTGAGTTAGCTCAAGTACAATAATAAGGTTGAGTGGTACTACTTAAGAAATGAAGTTATTAATCGTTTTAAGCGATCATTGCTATAAATGATTAATGGACGTTCGATATCTTAAATACGGGATTCGTAATGTCTAAGTGCAAGCCCGACTCAACTTCGGTAATAAAGGGTAAGTCGACATTCTTTCTCTAGTGGCATGATCGAATGTTTATAAATTAATTTATGTTACGGGCTGAACATAAGATAATTAATTTATTTGAGGCCCGTCTTTATTCCTTGCTTTTGATCCTCAAATTTGGCCCGTCAGGACCCCTAAGCTAGAGGAAAATCGGCCTATTTGCTCCCCATGATAAGATTTTATTCTCTTTATCCTACAAGGATATTATTATATTTATGGTATATGCATAGATCCTTTCCATATAAGATTATGGTAATAATCACGAGAGTATGGAAATAATCACGAGAGTATGGAAATAATCCTAAGATTATGGTAATATTCCATATAGGATTATGGTAATATTCCATATAGGATTAAGGTAGTGCATTATAAATATAAGGTATGAGATAAAGTCTAGGTTAATGCTCACATATTGTGAACACAATTTTCGGTCATCTCATTGGTTTTGAGAGAAAATTTTCGTGAGTTTTGATAAGAGTGCATTGGGTGATTTTCGAAGCATTCTCCATAGATCGTCCTCACTCGGCGTTGGAGATTGGGCAGCGGGATACAGTCCGAAGGTCAAAGCACGAGTCCGATCCGTTCGATCCATTCATCTCGTTCCATCGACCTCTTGGATCGAAAGGTAAACACGTGAAAACCCCTACGTGTTGCGATTTAATTATATAGGCGCATGCCAGGTTTATAATCAATGTATGGTGAATTAAACACCCAAGATGGATCCTCGGGCGAGGGTTAACATACGTTTTCCCTACACTTGGTATCGAGCACAGGATCGAATCTTGGCTCTGTTGGATTAATTCACGTTTGATTATTACGTGCGTTTTATAATTGTGGATACATGCTTCATCGTGGCTCGTTTATTGTTTTGTCGGTTTTGTTTTTACACCACGAGAAAATCCGTGGTTAGATTAGATTTTATCATGTAAATCTTATCGTAAAGAAGAACGAGCGAAAGAGCGAAGAACGAAACGAGCGGGAAAAAGCAGTAGCTCGGCGGTCATGCGGGCGGTATCTCGCGGCGAGCCTCATGATCGCTAGAAGCGATCGCGAGGCGCGGGCGACAGCGTGCGTTCGCGCGCGAGATCTCTAGCGCCATACGCGAGCAATCGGCGATCGGCGATCGCGAGTGCGGCCGCCAAGCAAGCGGCGGCGAGCTAGCGAGCGACGGGCGCGTTGGCCACATGAAGCGACCAGCGCTTGGCGGCGTACTCGCGATCGCGGTTTCGGCGGCCGGGCGGCGACGCGTCTCGGCGGGCGTTCGGCGCTGGGGAAAACTACGCAGCGTGCTCGGCGGGTCGCGATGCGCTGCGACCGCGAGGCCCAGCGAGCAGCGCGGCGGCGCGCGGCTGGCGGGCGGTGGGCTTTGCCCTAGCAGCGCTGCCCGGATTGTTTGGGCCGACCCGGCCCGGACCGTTTTCCAGATTTTCCGGCCCGTGCCCGTGCGCGAGGCCCAGTGTTGAATCCGGTCCGTGCGGTGCACGCGAGGCCTGTTTGAGTTTAATTGCACTTTGTAAATCTATGTAATAGATTAGATTTAAATGTGCGATTTCACGATTGGGCGCGATGAGCGTTTATTTTATTTTTATCGTTCATATGCATGTCGTGGATGTTTAAATTATGCAAGTAGCATGCTATGTATGTTTAAATTACGTTGACAAACCTTTAAGTGTTTTACGTAATTGGATGCGCATAGTAAGCATGCTAGGTTTATAGCGTTTATCAAGCATATTTTAGAATTACTGCGAGCATGTTTTACATGTTGATTTCTATAGAAAAGCATGCTAGGATTATGTGATCTGCATGGACAAACCTTTTGAATAAAAAGACTAAGCAAGCAACCCGACAAATTAATTTTCAAATTAAAATGTCAAGACCTCCACTTTTAATCTCTAAACAAAGTGAGGCCTTGCTTGTGAGTAAACGATCCACACGCTGGCTTGCTTGCCTTGTTTATCATAAGTTTGTTAGATGAGATTTCTAAATAAAACATTTTAAATCTATTGAAAGTGGGAGTTTCATGTGTAAACGTCCACACGCGTGGCTTGTATGTGCGATTTTCATAAGTTCTCTAGAGATAGATATAAAATGAGATAACAAAAGAATTTGAATTGGAAGCGGTATGGTCCGAGTGAGTATACCAATTCTAAAATTAAACTTCTATTTAAAATTGTGGTCATTGCTTGACATCACCTCAAGTACAACTTCATGAAGTCCCTTCTTGCGATAGTGGTGTGGTCAGTAAGGTCGATCATTAATTTCATTTGTCGTAAGGATAAGTTGACATGGATTGAAATTAAGCGACTAAAGGTATATTTTAGTGCAGTCGAGGGTTCATGTGTAGCGTTCACACGCGTTGCTTGCATGTGGGATTCCTTGGGCGATTGGAGGTTTCAATTAATATTGTTTTATCAAAGGTTACAATATTATTATTCTGAATTATTGCGATCGTATGCTTATGTGTTTTACATTATCGTTTCGAGATATGTCTCTTACGCGATTATCAATATGCTCGCACAAAATCCGTTATCCGTCCAAATTTTATCAGTGGAAGCGAAACATGGAATATGTTCTTATCATTTGAAGAACACATGTTTGTTCTCACTACTTTCTAAACCCGATGCCTCTGCTCGACGATCGACTAATGAGCGGCGAGTCAAGCGGACTTTGGAATAAGTCGAACAATATGGCTAAATGCTATATGATGACTACGATGTCCAAAGGCTTGCATTGCAACATCGATCGATGGTGACGCGATCGATATTTGGTCGAGTCTCGAGTAAGTTTGGGCGGTCGGATCGGACGATCGCTTCCACACAATGAGAGAAATCTTGGCGTGTAAGATGGAAGAAGGAAGTTCGGTCCATGAACATGTCTCCCACATGACTCATCTCATGGATAGTCTTGATCGGTTGGGAGGAGGTATTGTGGCGACCAGGTCGATATCATCCTCAATACACTTGCCCAAGTCTTTTGAGAACTTTCGCGTGAATGCGATCATGAGCAAGACCGAGTTTACACTTAGTCGGTTGCTTAATGATCTCGTTCTTTGAAGGAGTTATGGGAAAAGGAGCACATGCTCTTGCTAGCACATCTAAGGGCCCAAAATTTTCATCGCAAAATGGAAATAGAAAAGGGGTTCCAAAGGTGGTAGAGGCGAGGAAATAGTGGGAGTAATGGGAGCAAGAACATGGTTGCCACCGGAGGCTTGAAGAAGCGAAGGAGGGGCAAGTGCTTCAAGTGCGGTGATCGGGCATTGGAAGGCAAGTGCCCTATGCTCGAGGCTCAAGTCTGCGGTTTGCTTTAATAACGAAACATGTTTAGCGACTTGTTCTACCCATTCTTGGGTAGTAGATACGGTATAATGATCATGTTTGTTACACCTGCGGGGGTTCCTGCGACAAGGAGCTGTTTGATGGCGAGACAACGATCTCCATGGGCAACGCGCGAAAGTCAAGCTGTTGCGAGTTGGAGATGTTTCTTTATGTTTTGGGACAGAAGTTTTTTTTGAAAGGCGTTTTATATGTGCGGATTTTCGGTGAACCTTGTTTCTGTTTCAAATTATTTACTCATAGATATTCTGTTATTTTGATAGTGGTGTTTCTATCATAAGAAATGACGAAGTTATCGTGTTGGCACCTTATATAATTAAGCTTTATACTATTTACGCAAAACATAATACCTATAACTATGTTGCATCTTCATCAAACCCTAAAAAGAGAAGTTTTCTTACAGAAGATGACTCTACTTTTCTCTGGCATCTTAGATTAGGTCACATCAATCTAAATAGGATCAGGCGGCTAAGAATGGGCGTTGGGTGATCTCACGGTTACTCAGTTCCAAATCTGCGAATCTGTATAGAAGGTAAGATGTCGACCTGACCCTTCAAAGCGAAGGTTATAGAGCCAAAGAAATGTTGGAGTTAGTCCATTCGACTGTGTGGACCAATGTCCACACAAGCTCGTGGAGATGCAGTATTTTGTCACTTTCATTGGCGATTACTCGAGTGCGGATACATATACCGCTTGCGCAAGTCCGAATGCTTTGAAATTCAAAGAGTTTAAAGGCGGAAGTGGAGGCGAAGCTAGGTAAGAGTATCAAGTCATCATGGGTCGATCGCGGTGGCGAATACCTCGATAACGAGTTTATGGACTATCTAGTGAGGTGTGGGATTACATCCAGTAGATTTCACAAGACACACCACAAAATGGTGTGTCGGGAGGCGAAGAAATAGGACTCTTTTGGAAATGGTTAGATCTATGATGAGTTATGCTACATTGCCTATTTAGATTACGGCGATATGCCTTAGAGGCAGCGACATACTTGCTAAATCTAGTACCATCCAGTCGATCGAAAGACCCTTCGAGTTGTGGTTTGGGCGAAGCCGGTTTAAACCACATAAGGATATGGGCGATCCGACATGTCTTTGAACAAGAAGGTCGACAAGTTGGAGGCTAGATCCGACGCAAGGCGTTTATTGGCTATCCTAGAGGAGCGAAGGTGGTTTATTCTATAGTCTAAGGATCGGAAGGTCATTATTAGCACTAATGCTCGATTCTTAGAAGATGACTACATGAAAAATCATAAGTCAAAGTTGAAATCATTCTTCAAGAATTAGAAGATGATCGTATTCCACCACCGATTAGGCCAAAGTGCGAGATGTCGAGTCTAGTGGGAGGATCGACACGGATACTTCAAGAAATTGAAGTGGGTCGAGTTCATTTGGAGATACCGACCGTCTGAGTGGTACCTACCCGACAAGTTGTGCAAGTTAGAGAACCACAAGTATCTGCACCCACCGTTGCCATTGTGCTGTAGAACCTCGTCGTAGTGGGAGGGTTGTTCGTCAACCCGAGCGATTTATGTTCGTGGGTGAATCTTGGTTTAGTCCTGCAGGCGAACATGCGATAATCGACCCATGGACATCTGAGGAGGCGATCTGAGATATAGATGCAAGATCATGGCACACCGCTATGGACTTAGAAATGGAGTCCATAACGGCTATGGATGTATATGAAAGACACCTCTACCGGATGGCAAGGAAGCCATAGGTAGTAAGTGGATATCTGAGAGGAAGAGATTCCGATGGAGAGGTTTCGACTTTCAAAGCCGGGCTTGTGGCGAAAGGGTACACTCAGTTGAGGCATCGATTTCGATGAGACCTTTTCTCTGTAGCAATGCTCAAGTCCATGAATTCTTCTAGCCATAGCAGCCCACTCAACCTAGAGGTTTGGCAAATGGATGTTAAAACCGCTTTTCTAAACGGTTACCTTGAGGAAGGTAGAGACATCTATATGCAAACGGAAGGTTATGTGGTAAAGGGTGAAGAGCATCTAGTATGGAAGCTTAAGAAGTCCATTTATGGACTTAAGCGAACCTCCCGATCATGGAACTTACGCTTTGACGAGGTGGTAAAGTCCCATGGATTTACCCGGTTGCTCAGCGAGAGTTGTGTGTATCGGTTAGATGTCAACGGTGATGTGGTATTTCTTGCACTTTATGTAGATGACATCCTTCTAGTTGGCAACAACGTGAAGTCGTTATCGACGCGTAAAGAGTTGGCTATCCGATCGTTTCAAATGAAAGACTTAGGAGATGCGGCAGCACATTCTTGGGATCAAGGTTTACCGAGATCGCAAGAAGAAAATGTTGAGCTTATCTCGGCGCCTTACATTGATCTTGTGATTACTCGTTTTAGTATGCAGACCGCCAAGAAAGGATTGCTACCTTTCGGACATGGCGTTCCTTTATCTAAAAATGATCACCTATATTTACAAAGGAGATAGAGGAAATGAGACAAGTTCCTTACGCTTCCCCGTAGGAAGTCTCATGTCTGCAATCTTATGCACAAGGCCCGATATACGCTGTGCGGTAGACATAGTAGCGAGATATCGATCAACCACAGACAAGCTCATTGAATCGCGATAAAGCATATACTCAAGTACACGAAAGGACTCGAGATTATAGGCTGGTTTACCATGCGTATAGTCTAATGCCTTTGGGTTATCTGACTGGGTTTCCAAGTCGACCGTGATGAGAAAAAGTCGACCTCGGGCTATGTGTTTACCTTGGGAGGTGGAGCCGTATCTGGCGGAGTGCAAAGCGGCGATGCATTGCGGACTCTACCATGGAAGCCGAATATGTAGCCGCCGGAGGCTTCTAAGGAGGCTGTATGGTTCAAGAACTACCTCATGGATCTAGGTGTGGTACTGGTTTGCCCAAGAGTATCATAGTTTCTTGTGATAACTTTCGGTGCGATGTGGCAAACTCGAAGGAACCACGGACCCACAAAGCGACAAAACACATAGAGAAAAGTAGCATGTCATACGAGAATCGTTAGGCGAGGTGACGTCTTGATTGAAAAGATTGATCTGACGGAAAATCTAGCGGATCCATTCACGAAGAGCACGCCGCAAAAGTCTACGATGAACACGTTAGAGGACTTGGATTATGCTTGATGGCACCCACTTAGAAAAAACTTTTGTATAAGTGGGAGAAGCAAAGTGATGGTTGTTTGTAATAGCTAGTAGAAAGACACATTGTATACTAAAAGTTTGCTTTAGTATAAGTGGGAGATTGTTGGATTTGTATCTTGGCGGTTTGGTTGAGCTTGTATACAATGTTTCTGTTACCACTATTACAATCTCTATCCGATTTGAATACTTGATTGCATATATCGTGTCCCTTATCTCATATATAAGTTAGATCATACGGTGTGTAGAAGATCACGAAGTCCGTATGATTGGTCGAGCTTAATGAGATATAAAAAGTTTCACAATGAGGGCGACTTAAGGACGAGTTGTCGGTTTAAAGGCAGATAGATAAGAAGTGACTTGACTTGGTTGCTTGTCTATCTTGGTGCGTCTCGACATATTGAAGGATCACGGTGAGATGAGTTCTTCTTTCGACCGTCGTGAAGAACGAAGATCTCGGTGACTTACGATGATCTAAACCTCGATAAGGTATTAGGTGAGTATGAGTTCTTGACCATCACTTTGACTTGTTATGAGTGAGGGTTATATGTTCTAACCCAATTCTCCGCGTCTTGGGTGGTGGCGATCTTGTATGTCACGCTAGTTATCTCATGTCAGTCACCGTATCCGTTTAGGATGATGGCGTCCCTTAAGGAGCTCAAAGGTTTATTGTACTAAACCACGCGAGTTGAGTTAGCTCAAGTACAATAATAAGGTTGAGTGGTACTACTTAAGAAATGAAGTTATTAATCGTTTTAAGCGATCAGTTGCTATAAATGATTAATGGACGCGTTCGATATCTTAAATACGGATTCGTAATGTCTAAGTGCAAGCCCGACTCAACTTCGTAATAAAGGGTAAGTCGACATTCTTTCTCTAGTGGCATGATCGAATGTTTATAAATTAATTTATGTTCAGGCCGAACATAAGATAATTAATTTATTTGAGGCCCATCTTTATTCCTTGCTTTTGATCCTCGGCCGGCCCATCCAGGCCATAAGCTAGAGGAAAATCGGCGCTATTTGCTCCCCATGATAAGATTTTATTCTCTTTATCCTACAAGGATATTATTATATTTATGGTATATGCATAGATCCTTTCCATATAAGATTATGGTAATAATCCCGAGAGTATGGAAATAATCACGAGAGTATGGAAATAATCCTAAGATTATGGTAATATTCCATATAGGATTATGGTAATATTCCATATAGGATTATGGTAATATTCCATATAGGATTAAGGTAGTGCATTATAAATATAAGGTATGAGATAAAGTCTAGTTAATGCTCACATATTGTGAACACAATTTTCGGTCATCTCGTTGGTTTGAGAGAGAAAATTTTCGTGAGTTTTGATAAGAGTGCATTGGGTGATTTTCGAAGCATTCTCCATAGATCGTCCTCACTCGGCGTTGGAGATTGGGCAACCGGATACAGTCCCGGAAGGTCAAAGCACGAGTCCGATCCGTTCGATCCATTCATCTCGTTCCATCGACCTCTTCGATCGAAAGGTAAACACGTGAAAACCCCACGTGTTGCGATTTAATTATATAGACGCATGCTAGGTTTATAATCAATGTATGGTGAATTAAACACCCAAGATGGATCCTCGGGCGGGGTTAACATACGTTTTCCTACGGAAATATATATGCGATATGTGATCCATATAAGAAGCCGAGAGGAAGAGGTAGAAATTAGCATGTACTATGTAATGATTTTATTTATTTTATCTCATGTAATAGATTCTTAGTTACATTATCTTATCGACAATGGATTAATTTTAATATGATCTTCAACTTCAATTTCAATTTCAATTCCAATTCCAATTCGATTCCAATTTCAATTCAATTGATTCTATTGATTGATTCACACTACAAAAAATGGATGTTCATATTGGTATGTATTGGTATATGTATGTATTGGTATATTGGATGCAAATGGATGTTCATATTATTTATCGAATATTTGATTATCGATAGTTATTAATCCTCGTGACAACAACAGTATTTAACTCAAGCTAAGATCGTTGAATGAATTTGTGTGTTGTTTTGAAGAATCATAGCTCGATGAAATAAGTATTACATAACTTTTGTAAAAATGAAGCAGGCGTTATTCGAGTTAAATTTATTTTTACTAGAATAAACTACAATGAGATTTGGCATATTGATTGTCCATTGGACTTGAGTATCTCCTTCAACGGAAATGTTCTTCTTCTTCCCTCTCCCCATCTACATCTCATCGATCAAGAACAAGATATCGAAACGTAAATCTCAAACTAAACATAAATCTTAGGACTCGGTTTAAGTCAATGTTAGGTGAATCGTTAAACATACACTTTAACCTATAAAAGCAAACGGCGCAATCGATAAGATAGTCTATCGGAGAAATGAACAAAGCGGTCTCCAAAACAGGCGAAGGAAGCAGAATCAAGACTAACATGCATCCGTCGATGTAGATAAAATAAATGTGAAACCACATACTAGCACTCTATTAGTACTAAAAACTACTGTGAAGATCAAAGTTTTTCACCGCTATTCAAACAAACAAGCGTGCAAAAAGAAAATGGGCGAAAAAAAAAAATAGGCGCGGAAATGAACCTTTTACCTCGATTTCGCGTGTTTTTGTAGTGTCAATTCAATTCAATTCAATTTGATTAAGTTAAAATAATAATAATGTTAATAATATCTTTACATGAATGTTTTCTTTCATTACAATGTCACTCGTCTACGGATAAGTAAGGACACTTCCGACGCGTATGAGATTCATTACCACACAAGCTACATGTCCGTAGTGCGACTTCTACTACTCGATCCCACTTCTATTGGATGACGATATCGACCCACTTTGCCCAAACTGACGGACTCTATTAGGAGGCATAAGCGTAATTCCGAAGAACGTCTAGAGGAGCAGTCCAACTAGGCGTGGTGAGCAGATTGATCCGATACTGGTATGCTTGACTAGCTTTGCGAATGGTAGTACTCCACATAGTTAGATATATGGTGACCTTTATGACTAAAAATTTATATAATCAATTATATGTAAGTGAAATCAATTTGATCAAAAAATTAACATAATTAAACTTAAATTAGTACCATATAGTTGCATAAAGATGAGAACACGGTATCATATCCATGTCCCACTCCAAACACGCACACGATTGCGTATTGAGATTGACTACGAATGTTTTGCTTCGTGCTTGACTTTGAAAGTGGAGTCCATGAGGGCACTACATCGTATCTGCGTGATAGTTCCATTAATACCATCATCTACGCGTTGCTTGAGGTCAATTCACCGCCGCGTACCTCTTTGCCGCTTCATGTCTCTCATGAACCATTTTTTACGTAATGTGACGGATTGCCTCAATCATTGAGCAAATTGGCAATCGTCTAGCCCACAATATTCGAGAATTGAATGATTCGCAATGTTCGATGTCATAAAAGCCTGTAGCGCCTAACGGGCATTGTGATCTAGCCCACTGCACTCCAACCTCCACCAACTTGGTATATGCGCCACTACCATCGGCCTTCACGAGAGACTTTAACATAGCCATCGCTTTTCAAAGTGTGCATCTTAGTACGCATAAGCGGCTTTACGAAATAACTGCGGATGGTTGCCCAAACGGGTGATTTTTTCAAGAGATGGTAGTAGCATAATCAGTGTGTTGCATCGGGGTACACACTGACGCGTTCATTATCTTGACATGGGCATCGAAACAATCAACATCTGGATTTGATCCATAAGCGACTTGTAGTCGGAGGCGAAACCAAGTCCATGAGACATCATTCTCGATCGGACCAATTCCATTCCAATTCCATAAGCTAATGGAAAAACTTGCTCGTTGCCGTCCTTTGTCACGGCAACGAATAATATGCCTTATTGCGGCCTTCAGTGCGTGCCGTCGACTACAATCACGGGTCGGAGGCACAATGTGTGCGCCAACTGCATGAACCGAGCGTGACAAAGAGGTGGCGGAACCGACCATCGATCGATATCCAGTCGGTCATCGAACCGGATTGCTCGTCCGTAACATATGCGAGATAACTAGGTAGTAGTGAAATGATTCTTCATGTCCACCGTATATCATCTCGATCGCCTCTATTACGGGCTCGCATTGCTACTTGTATGTAGCGGTACACCGTACTCGCCGCAAATCGGCCATAATGGACCTCGGCTTTAGCACTTCACCGTCTTCGCGTATTTTTCGTGATATGTATGCCGCAATTACGGGCATTAACCTTCCTTACTCCGATATTCACTAGGTTACGTGCGCAAGTATGTATAGCATCAAACTTGCGGACAAACCAAAATCCACCTTGCTGCGATGCACGTAGTAGAAAAGGACACTGATTATGATATCGACATTTGAATGTAATCCTCGAATTATCGGATCGAGGAATAACAAATTCTACTCGACGTTCCAAATGTCATAGCCCCACGGATATCTTGATTCACCCTTGCTTGTCGAAGATGGAACCTTCGCCGACTCATCGAGTCTGGAACCGAATCCAGAGGGCGAGCAAAGAGATTAGCGAAGCATCATGAGGAATAACGAGGACTAGCCGCTTGCTCATCTCCTCAACTTCTTCTCGGCTCTAGGCCTCCTACGTGCTCTTGCGTGTTACTCGCATAATCGTAGATGAAGCTTCCGAATCCACCCTCTCGACGGATCCATGCGTCGAAACTCTACAAATGAGCCATAGCTACTTCAAAGCCGGAACTCGCGATCTTCTTCCTCTTCATCTAACTCGTTTCATCTTCTTCTTCAACGTAGTCATCGTCATCGCCGTCCTCAACAAGTGTATCACCGGTTGTGGTTGCGACATATGTTGGGAAGCGAAATTCTGGATGGATCCATGTGTTGCGGCATATATTGAGATGTATCACCGTTGGTTTGTATCTTGAAAGCGGTTTGGTTGAGCTTGTATACAATGTTTCTGTTACCACTATTACAATCTCTATCGATTTGAATACTTGATTGCATATATCTCGTGTCCCTTATCTCATATATAAGTTAGATCATACGGTGTGTGAAGATCACGTAAGTCTGTATGATTGGTCAAGCTTAATGAGATATAAAAAGTTTCACAAATGAGGGCGACTTAAGGACGAGTTGTCGGTTTAGCCGCAGATAGATAAGTGACTTGACTTAGTTGCTTGTCTATCTTTGATACGTCTCGACGTATTGAAGGATCACGGATGAGATGAGTTCTTCTTCGACCATCGTGAAGAACCAAAATCTCGGTGACTTACGATGATCTAAACCTCGATAAGGTATTAGGTGAGTATGAGTTCTTGACCATCACTTTGACTTGTTATGAGTGAGGTTATATGTTCTAACCAAGATTCTCCGCGATCTTGGGTGGTGGCGATCTTGTATGTCACGCTAGTTATCATGTCAGTCACCGATCCGTTTAGGATGATGACGTTCCTTAAGGAGCTCAAAGGTTTATTGTACTAAACCCCGCAGTTGAGTTAGCTCAAGTACAATAATAAGGTTGAGTGGTACTACTTAAGAAATGAAGTTATTAATCGTTTTAAGCGATGATTGCTATAAATGATTAATGGACGTTCGATATCTTAAATACGGGATTCAGAATGTCTAAGTGCAAGCCCGACTCAACTTCGGTAATAAAGGGTAAGTCGACATTCTTTCTCTAGTGGCATGATCGAATGTTTATAAATTAATTTATGTTCAAATGAACATAAGATAATTAATTTATTTGAGGCCCATCTTTATTCCTTGCATTTGATCCAGGTTTGGCCCATCCAGACCCATAGCTACAAGAAAATCGGTCCCCTATGTGCTCTCAAAGGAAAGATTTTATTCTCTTTATCCCACAAGGATATAATTATATTTATGGTATATGCATAGATCCTTTCCATATAAGATTATGGAAATAATCACGAGTATGGAAATAATCCTAAGATTATGGTAATATTCCATATAGGATTATGGTAATATTCCATATAGGATTATGGTAATATTCCATATAGGATTAATGTAGTGCATTATAAATATAAGGTATGAGATAAAGTCTAGGTTAATGCTCACATTTAATCCTCGTATTTTCGAGAATTCCAGGTTGGCTTGGGAGAGATTTTCAAAGTTTGTAGAGAGTATTGGGTGATTTTCGAAGCATTCTCCATAGATCGTCCTCACTCGACGCGTTGGAGATTGGGCAACCGGATACAGATCCGGAAGGTCAAAGCACGAGTCCGATCCGTTCGATCCGTTCATCTCGTTCCATCGACCTCTTCAGATCCAAAGGTAAACACGTGAAAACCCCAACGTGTTGCGATTTAATTATATAGACGCATGCTAGGTTTATAATCAATGTATGGTGAATTAAACACCCAAGATGGATCCTCGGGGCGAGGGTTAACATACGTTTTCCCTACAATTGGTATCAGAGCCTGGGATCAGAATCTTGGCTCTGTTGGATTAATTCACGTTTGATTATTACGTGCGTTTTAATAATTGTGGATTTGTCGTTCATCGTGGCTCGTTTGTTGTTTTGTTGGTTTTGTTTTTACACCACGAGAAAATCCGTGGTTAGATTAGATTTTATTATGTAAATCTTATCTGTAAAAGAAGAACGAAGACGAAAGAACGAAGAAGCAGCACGACGGAAAAACAGTCACCGGCGGTCCACAGGCGGTATCTCATGGCGAGCCTCGCGGTCGCGAGGGCGATCGCGAGGGGCGCGGGCGACAGGGCGTGCGTTCGCGCACGAGATCCCTGGCGCCACGCGAGCAATCGAGCGATCGAGCGATCGCGAGATACGACCGCAGGCAATGGCGAAAGCGAGCTAGCGGCGGCAGACGGCGCGCTGTTGCGCGAAATGACCAGGCGCATGGCGAACTTCGCGGTCGTGAGTTTCGTCGGCGGGCGGCGTCGCCGGGCGTTCGCGCTCGGGGCGCAAGCTGAGCCGACGGTGCTCGGCGGGTGTGATCGCGCTCAGCGACCGCGGCGAGCACGCGGGCGAGCGGCGGCGCAGGTGGGCGCGGTGGGCTTTGCCTAGCGCGCCCAAGCCTGATTTGAGCGACCCGCCCGCACCCGCTTTTCAGATTTTCGCCCGTGCGTGCACGCGAGGCCCATTTGTTGAATCCGGTCCGTGCCCGAGCACGCGAGGCCGTTTCAAGTTTAATTACGCTTTGTAAATCTATGTAATAGATTAGATTTAAATGTGCGTGTTTCACGATTGGGCGCGATGAGCGTTTTATTTTATTTTTATCGTTCATATGTATGTCGTGGATGTTTAATTTATGCAGAGCATGCTATGTATGTTTATATTACGTTGACAAACCTTTATGTGTTTTACGTAATTGGATGCGCATAGTAAGCATGCTAGGTTTATCGCGTTTATCAAGCATATTTTAGAATTACGCGAGCATGTTTTACATGTTGAGTTCTATAGAAAAGCATGCTAGGATTACGTGATCTGCATGGACAAACCTTTTGTATAAAAAGACTAAGCAAGCAACCCGACAAATTAATTTTTCAAATTAAAATGTCAAGACCTCCACTTTTGATCTCTAAACAAAGTGAGGCGATTGCGTGAGTGGCGATCCACAGCGTGGCTTGCTTGCACTGCTTATCATAAGTTTGTTAGATGAGATTTCTAAATAAAACATTTTAAATCTATTGAGAAGTGGGAGTTTCATGTGTAAATGTCCACACGCGTGGCTTGCATGTGCGATTTTCATAAGTTCTCTAGAGATAGATATAAAATGAGATAACAAAAGAATTTGAATTGGGCGGTATGGTCAGAGTGAGTATACCAATTCTAAGAATTCATCTTCTGTTGTTAAAATTGTGGTCATTGCTTGACATCACCTCAGTACAACTTCCCATGAAGTCCCTTCTTGCGATAGTGATGTGGTTCAGTAAGGTCTAATCATTAATTTCATTTGTCATAAGGATAAGTTGACATGGATTGAAATTAAGCGACTAAAAGGTATATTTTAGTGCAGTCGGGGGTTCATGTGTAAACGATCACACGCGTGGCTTGCGTGTGTGAATTCCTTGGGCGATTGGAGGTTTCAATTAATATTGTTTTATCAAAGGTTACAATATTATTATTCTAAATTATTTGCGATCGTATGCTTATGTGTTTACATTATCGTTTCGAGATATGTCTCTTACGCCGATTATCAATATGCTCGCACAAAATTAGTTATCGGTCCAAATTTCATCAGTGGAAGCGAAACATGGAATATGTTCTTATCATTTGAAGAACACATGTTTGTTCTCACTACTCCTAAACCGATGCCACTACGACGATCGACTAATGAGCGGAGAGTCGGCGAGACTTTGGAATAAGTCAAACAATATGGCTAAATGCTATATGATGACTACGATGTCCAAAGGCTTGCAGCCGCAGATCACGATGGTAGACGCGACGATATTTGGTCAAGTCTCGAGAGTAAGTTTGGGCGATCGGATCGGACGATCCTTCCACACAATGAGAGAAATCTTGGCGTGTAAGATGGAAGAAGGAAGTTCGGTCCATGAACATATCTCCCATGACTCATCTCATGGATAGTCTTGATCGGTTGGGAGGAGGTATTGACGATGGCCAAGGTCGATATCATCCTCAATACACCTTGCCCAAGTCTTTTGAGAACTTTCGGCGTGAATGCGATCATGAGCAAGACCGAGTTTACACTTAGTCGGTTGCTTAATGATCTCGTTCTTGCGGAAGGAGTTATGGGAAAGGAGCACATGCTCTTGCTAGCACATCTAAGGGCCCAAAATTTTCATCGCAAAATGGAAATAGAAAAGGGGTGCCAAAGGTGGTAGAGGCGAGGAAATAGTGGGAGTAATGGGAACAAGAACATGGTTGCCACCGGAGGCTTCAAGAAGCGAAGGAGAAGGCAAGTGTTTCAAGTGCGGTGGGCCCGGGCATTGGAAGGCCAAGTGCCCTATGCTCGAGGCTCAAGTGTACGCTTGCTTTAATGTGGAAACATGTTTAGCGACTTGTTCTACCCATTCTTGGGTAGTAGATCTGGTATAATGATCATGTTTGTTACACCTGCGAGGGTTCTGCGGACAAGGGAGTTTGATGGCGAGATAACGATCTCCATGGGCAACGCAAAAAGTCAAGTTGCGATTGGAGATGTTTCTTTATGTTTTGGGACAACAGTTTTAGTTTTGAAAGGCGTTTTATATGTGTCGGTTTTCTATGAACCTTGTTTCGTTTGAAATTATTTACTCATGGATATTACATTATTTTTGATAGTGGTGTTTCTATCATAAGAAATGACGAAGTTATCGTGTAGCACCTTATATAATTAACTTTATACTATTTACTCAGAACATAATACCTATAACTATGTTGCATCTTCATGAACCCCAAAAGAAAAGTTTTCTTATGAAGATGACTCTACTTTTCTCTGGCATCTTAGATTAGGTCACATCAATCTAAATAGGATCCAAAGACGGCTAAGAATGGGCGTTGGGTGACCTCACGGTTACTCCGCTCCCATCTGCGAATCTGTATAGAAGGTAAGATGTCGACCGGACCCTTCAAAGCGAAGGGTTATAGAGCCAAAGAAATGTTGGAGTTAGTCCATTCGACTGTGTGGACCAATGTCCACACAAGCTCGTGGAGAATGCAGTATTTTGTCACTTTCATTGACGATTACTCGAGTGCGGATACATATACCGCTTGCCGCAGTGCAATGCTTTGAGAAATTCAAAGAGTTTAAGGCGGAAGTGGAGCGGTTAGGTAAAAGTATCAAGTCATCATGCGTCTGATCGCGGTGGCGAATACCTCGATAACGAGTTTATGGACTATCTAGTGAAGTGTGGGATTACCTCCCAACAAGATTTCACCGGGCACACCACAACAAAATGGTGTGTCGAGCGAAGAAATAGGACTCTTTTGGAAATGGTTAGATCTATGATGAGTTATGCTACATTGCCTATTTAGATTACGGGATATGCCTTAGAGGCAGTGCATACTTGCTAAATCTAGTACCGTCAGTCGGTCGAAAGACCCATTTCGAGTTGTGGTTTGGTATGAGCCGGTTTAAACCACATAAGGATATGGGGCGATCCGACACGTGTCTTTGAACAAGAAGGCGACAAGTTGGAGGCTAGATCGGACGCAAGGTCATTTATTGGCTATCTAGAGGAACGAAGGTGGTTTATTCTATAGTCTAAGGATCGGAAGGTCATTATTAGCAAATGCTCGATTCTTAGAAGAGGACTACATGAAAATCATAAGTCCAAAGTTGAAATCATTCTTGAAGAATTAGAAGATGATCGTATTCCACCACCGATTAGGCGAAGGTGCGAGATGTCGAGTCGGTGGGAGGGATCGACACCGATACTTCAAGAAATTGAAGTGGGTCGAGTTCCACCGGAGATACCGGCCGTCTGAGTGGTACCTACACGTGCAGTTGTGCGAGTTAGAGAACCACAAGTATCTCTGCACCCACCGTTGCCATTGTGCTGTAGAACCTCGTCGTGAGTGGGAGGTTGTTCGTCAACCCGAGCGATTTATGTTAGTGGGTGAATCTTGATTTAGTCCCAGGTAGACGAACATGCGATAATCGACCCATGGACATCTGAGGAGGCGATCTGAAGATATAGATGCAAGATCATGGCACACCGCTATGGACTTAGAAATGGAGTCCATAACGACTATGGATGTATATGAAAGACACTCTACCGGATGGCAAGGAAGCCATAGGTAGTAAGTGGATATCTGAGAGGAAGAGATTCCGATGGAGAGGTTTCGACTTTGAAAGCCGTGCTTGTGGCGAAAGGGTACACTCAGATTGAGGGCATCGATTTCGATGAGACCTTTTACGCTGTGGCAATGCTCAAGTCCATCGAATTCTTCTAGCCATAGCAGCCCACTTGAACCTAGAGGTTTGGCAAATGGATGTTAAAACCGCTTTTCTAAGCGGTTACCTTGAGGAAGGTAGAGACATCTATATGCAAAGAACGAAGGTTATGTGGTAAAAGTGAAGAGCATCTAGTATGGAAGCTTAAGAAGTCCATTTATGGACTTAAGCGAACCTCCCGATCATGGAACTTACGCTTTGACGAGGTGGTAAAGTCCCATGGATTTACCCAGCTGCTTGATGAGAGTTGTGTGTATCGGTTAGATGTCAGCGGTGATGTGGTATTTCTTGCACTTTATGTAGATGACATCCTTCTAGTTGGCAACAACGTGAAGTCATATCGACGTAAAGAGTTGGCTATCCGATCGGTTTCAAATGAAAGACTTAGGAGATGCAGCGTACATTCTTGGGATCAAGGTTTACCGAGATCGCAAGAAGAAAATATTGAGCTTATCTCAGCGTCTTACATCGATCTTGTGATTACTCGTTTAGTATGCGCACCGCCAAGAAAGGATTGCTACCTTTCGGACATGGCGTTCCTTTATCTAAAACGCGATCACCTATATTTACAAAGGAGATAGAGGAAATGAGACAAGTTCTTACGCTTGGCCGTAGGAAGTCTCATGTACGCAATGCTTATGCACGAGACCCGATATCCGCTATGCAAGAGCATAGTAGCTGAGATATCGATCTAACCTGGACAAGCTCATTGGATGCGGTAAAGCATATACTCAAGTACACGAAAAGGACTCGAGATTATAGGCTGGTTACCATGCGAGATAGTCTAATGCCTTTGGGTTATCTGGACTGGATTTCAAGTCGACCGTGATGAGAAAAAGTCGACCTCGGTATGTGTTTACCTTGGGAGGTGGGCCGTATCTGGCGGAGTGCAAAGCGGCGATGCATTGCGGACTCTACCATGGAAGCGAATATGTAGCGGCTTGGAGGCTTCTAAGGAGGCTGTATAGTTCAAGAACTACCTCGTGGATCTAGATGTGGTACTGGTTTGCCCAAGAGTATCATAGTTCTTGTGATAACTCGGTGCGATGGCAAACTCGAAGGAACCACGGACCCACAAGGCGACCAAACACATAGAGAGAAGTACCATGTCATACGAGAAATCGTTAGGCGGTGGCGTCTTGATTGAAAAGATTGATCTGACGGAAAATCTAGCGGATCCATTCACGAAGAGCTGCCGCAAAAGTCTACGATGAACACGTTAGAGGACTTGGATTAAGCTTGATGGCACCCACTTAGAAAGGAAACTTTTGTAGAAGTGGGAGAAGCAAAGTGATGGTTGTTTGTAATAGCTAGTAGAAAGACACATTGTATACTAAAAGTTTGCTTTAGTATAAGTGGGAGATTGTTGGATTTGTATCTTGAAAGCGGTTTGGTTGAGCTTGTATACAATGTTTCTGTTACCACTATTACAATCTCTATCCGATTTGAATACTTGATTGCATATATCATGTCCCCTTATCTATATAAGTTAGATCATACGATGTGTGAAGATCACGAAGTCCATATGATTGGTCGAGCTTAATGAGATATAAAAGTTTCACACGGTGAGGCGACTTAAGGACGAGTTGTCGGTTTGAGGCCGCGATATAGATAAGAAGTGACTTGACTTAGTTGCTTGTCTATCTTTGATGCGTCTACGACGTATTGAAGGATCACGGTGAGATGAGTTCTTCTTTCGACCGTCGTGAAGAACCAAGATCTCGGTGACTTACGATGATCTAAACCTCGATAAGGTATTAGGTGAGTATGAGTTCTTGACCATCACTTTGACTTGTTATGAGTGAGGGTTATATGTTCTAACCCAATTCTCCGCGTCTTGGGTGGTGGCGATCTTGTATGTCACGCTAGTTATCTCAGTCAGTCACCGTATCCGTTTAGGATGATGGCGTTCCTTAAGGAGCTCAAAAGGTTTATTGTACTAAACCCCGCAGGTTGAGTTAGCTCAAGTACAATAATAAGGTTGAGTGGTACTACTTAAGAAATGAAGTTATTAATCGTTTTAAGCGGTCATTGCTATAAATGATTAATGGACGTTCGATATCTTAAATACGGGATTCAGTAATGTCTAAGTGCAAGCCCGACTCAACTTGGTAATAAAGGGTAAGTCGACATTCTTTCTCTAGTGGCATGATCGAATGTTTATAAATTAATTTATGTTACAGGTGAACATAAGATAATTAATTTATTTGAGGCCCATCTTTATTCCTTGCATTTGATCCACTGGCCGCCCATCCGAGCCCATAGCTACAAGAAAATCGGTCCCCTATGTGCTCTCAAAGAAAAGATTTTATTCTCTTTATCCCACAGGATATAATTATATTTATGGTATATGCATAGATCCTTTCCATATAAGATTATGGAAATAATCACGAGAGTATGGAAATAATCACGAGTATGGAAATAATCCTAAGATTATGGTAATATTCCATATAGGATTATGGTAATATTCCATATAGGATTAAGGTAGTGCATTATAAATATAAGGTATGAGATAAAGTCTAGGTTAATGCTCACATTTAATCCTCATATTTTCGAGAATTCCAAGGTTGGCTTGGGAGAGATTTTCAAAGTTTGTAGAGAGTATTGGGTGATTTTCCGAAGCATTCTCCATAGATCGTCCTCACTCGACGTTGGAGATTGGGCAACCGGGATACAGTCCAGAAGGTCAAAGCACGAGTCCGATCCGTTCGATCCGTTCATCTCGTTCCATCGACCTCTTGGATCGAAAGGTACACACGTGAAAACCCCAGCGTGTTGCGATTTAATTATATAGGCGCATGCTAGGTTTATAATCAATGTATGGTGAATTAAACACCCAAGATGGATCCTCGGGCGAGGGTTAACATCGTTTTCCCTACATCGACATCAAACCAATCGATGATGTAAATTGTTGTGTCAACGACGCATCGAGCGATATGTGTTGGAAGTGTAGTCATATGTTGGCGAGGATGGTATCTCAAGCGAAGGTCTATATAGTTCTTGCTCGATTGGGATGTGTCGGCATCGTGAGTCACATAGACCTCTGCTTGGGCATCATGAGCCAATCGAAAAGTTGATCATCATTACTCAAAAGTAATTTGATAATTCTACCACTCAGAGATCTCGATAGATAATGCGGTTGGTAGGTTGTAATCAGCGAATTTGTCGACATAATTTGATCAATCATCTCTATGAACTCGAGATAATTACATTGTCCATTCGAACAAGGCATTTGGTGATACCCGCCAATGTAACATAAAGAAGGATCAAGTGCCTCCATATCTAACAATAATGTTCTTCCATCCAAGCATCTATAACAACAACAAGATTACATTAACGAAATATACGATCTTAATATGATTTTTCTAATGTACAAAACAAATATACATTCTAATCAAATATACAAATAAGAAAAATAGCAATCTAATCAAAATCTAATTAAATAATTAAAGTCTCTTACAATAAATTAATTAAAGGGACTTATCTAAGCGAATTATGTCAAGACTTATCTAAGCGAATTATCGATAATTATATCCAATTATCTAAGCGAATTATGCAATAATTATAAATAGCGAAACAATCGAATTATCTAAACAAATAAGCAAAACAAATGTAAACAAAATTAAAATAATTAATGTAAACAAAATTAACAATAATTAATCTAAACAAAATAAATATCATAAACAACAATAATTAACGCATGAATTAATTAACATGGGTTTTGTAATCTAAACAAATTATGTTAACTAAATGATCAAACACGTTTTGATTTTCTATGTTCAAAATTGATATCGATTTATCGATTTTTTTAAAGAATGGGATATAAAAATTATCGGGTTTTGATTCGTAGGAATCATAGATTACAGTAAATATTAATTTAAATATCATACATTCATTTTAAATTAATTAGTATTAAATTAATTTGATATAATTAATTTGATATATCTTGTTTCGGTCGAAAATTATTTGATTAGATTAAAATTAATTGATTAAGGTCGTTCTATTGTTTAGGTTTAATCTTGTTATTAAATTATTTATTATTCAATTATTATTAATAAGAATCGAAGTTTCCGGTCGATACTAACGGAAGTATTAAATTATTTATTATTAAATTATTATTAATAAAATTGAAGTTTCGATTAGAATATTAAATTATTATTAAAAGAATGTTGTTTCGATTGAATTAACAAGAAGTAATAATTATTATTAAATTCAATTATTAATATAAACATAAATTTAATATCTCAAAACATATTAAATTCCGAATTTAATACTAATTGGACCGAATCATGCGGCCGAATCATGTTCCCTTGATTCGATCGATAATTCCCTTGTTTTCGATCGTAGGAATCGAGGAATCCTGATTCGGTCGACCGGAATCAAGGGAATTATCGACCGGAATCAAGGTAATTATCGACCGGAATTAATTTTTTTATGTGTTAATTAATTTTTTTATTCATTTATGGTTTTTTAAATTTTCGTTATATTAATAGCTTATAAATTTGAAAACCCATAAAATCATATAAAAATATCTAAGTTCACCTACGTTAATCTAAAATGCATAACAATCTAAATTAACCTATACATTAAAATACTCACTTAAATATAAATGTATCAGAGATAATCGAATTATAATATCCAATTATCTATCTGAATTATGCAATAATTAATTATCTAAACGAATTTGCAATAATTTATCAAACCAATAATCAATAATAAATCTAAACAAAATTAACAATAATAAATCACAACAAAATTAACAATAATAAATCTAAACACAAATTAATATCATAAACAACAATAAATTCAAAAAGCGAATTAGAAAATAAATAAAAATTCGAATAACTTACTTCTTGAGATATAGCTGCGATCTGGATTGAAGAAAAATTTGAAAATTTTGAATATAAAACCAAAATGAACCAAAGAAAATTAGAGGAGTAAGAGCGAGAGCAAATTGTGAATCTTGATTTGTATCATTACGGATCGATTGTATAAATAGGAGAATTGGTTCGATTATTGGTGGTCAAATCTTTCTCTACTTTTTCAAATTTTCAGATTTATTTGTCTTCTTCAATTTTACGCAATTATAGGCGTAGCTTTTACTTTCGTAGTACTATTTTGTGCGATTAAATTAACTTATAATTTCAATATTAAATATTAATTAATAAGTTGTGTGAATAGCATTTCAATATTTTGCAAAATTTCCATCATAGATTACCTATAAATATTAATTTAAATATCATACATTCATTTTCATTTTAAATTAATTAGTATTAAATTAATTTGATATATCCTTGTTTCGATCGAAAATTCGTTGATTAAATTGACCCTTTGATGTTTCGATCGAGGAGACAAGAAGTAATAATTATTATTAATTAATTAATTTATTTATGTTGATTTGTGTTTAGATAAAAATTTTAATTTATTGATTTATGTTTACGGTCGAGGAAAATTAATTAAATTTTGAGGAAACATCATGCGACCGGAAACATCATGCGACGGAAAATTAATTAAATTTTAATTTATTGATTTATGTTTCCTAAACATCATGCAACCTAAACATCATCGTGAATAGCATTTCAATATTTTGCAACCTATAAATATTAATTTAAACATCATACATTCATTTTAAATTAATTAGTATTAAATTAATTTGATATATCCTTGTTTCGGTCGAAAATTAGTTGATTAGATCATTGGAGACAAAAGTAATAATTATTATTAATTTATTTATTTATGTTGATTTATGTTTCGATCAAAATTTATGTTTCGGTCGATGATTAATTAATTTATTGATTTATGTTTACGGAATCATGCGTAGGAATTAAACATGTCATTTGTTTCGGTCAAATTTAATTAATTTTCCTTGACTAAATGAATGGATGAAATTTAATATGTTTAGGAGTTTTATTAGTACCATTCATTTAGCAATCATTTCTTGATTTGAGTTGTTAACCAACGATAATATTCTTGTTTTGTCGTTGACATGTCACAATTCAAATCGAACCGATGAAGAGGCGTAGATATATATTAAAAAAGCAAATGGGTATCTGATGTATCAATTTTTCAAAATGGTTGTGTCGTATGCACACTTTTACAAAAGTGTGTACTTGTATATATTCATGAAAAATAAATACTCTCGGGTTGTTTTTACTTTGCGTGATTAGGTTGGATAGATAAAATTAATCCAACAAAATCAAGTGTTTACTTTAAGGATTAATATTTGAGGATATCTCAAAGTCCGAGATTATTTTAATCCTTTAAATTATTCTTCATTAATTTTAATTCAACCAATATATGTAGGATTTGAAATAATCCTCCAAATAAAGAGAAAATTATTTATCATAATTTTAATCATTCACTAATCCTTTGTAGTAAACAAATGATTGAAAGATAAAAATTATCTTATCACATATTTAATCTATCAAATAGTCAATCTTTCAAAATATTAATCATGAAAATAAATACTCCTCAGTAATATATTTATCCCATCTAAACAATAGGACCGTATAGAGTTTCTACTGTATCAATTCCACATGACAAGTGCTGTCAATTGTCAATGTGCGCGGCCCGGCCCGGCCCGGCCCGAGCTGTTAGGCTATTTCAGGGTTGGGCTAATCACATTCTTTTGGGCCATCTATTGTAATTTGTAAAGCCTATACATGCATCTATTCATCGGGCTGTGTTAGAGTTTGGCCCAATCAGGCCCGACCCAAACCCTCCGTGGCATTGCATAACTGGGCGAAGGTGATCTTTCTCGGATCTCTCCAGAACAGAATAGGGTCGGGCTGAGCTGACGAGTTGGGCCATTGTTGGCTATTTAATTTGTCACATCAACAACTTTTATTTGGGATTTTCGTGGATGGCCAATGGTGAATCGAATTGAAAAGGATGGAACTTTGAGGGCATTAACAATTGACCATTAAAAATTGTTATCGAAATGGTGTTTAAAAAAATTATACCGAAGTTGTAATCCAATAATTTTTTAAATTAGAAACTTAACTACTTTAGAACTTGCATAAAGTAGATTGAATTTTTCCCTTAAAATAAAATATTTAATTTTCATGGAATTTAAAACTGAACTATGATTAGATAAACCATTTATGGATAAGTTTTTTTATAAAAAATCCACTTATATATAGTATGTCATAAATAAATAACTGTTACCATGAATGATTTGAGGTCACATATGAAACGAAATAGTCTATTTTATATAAGTGATATGGAATAAACTAAGTGATATAGTATGTACCATCTATATTTGTTCACCTATAAATACCTTATCTCATTCATGCAAAGATATGCTATCTAGATACTTGATTATTTATATAGTGGGGTGAAATTGACGTAGGCATCGAAGTCCTTTTTCCAGAGAAGGCCTTCATATTCCTATTTTTAGGGGTGAGCAAAATACCCGAAATCCGAATATTCGATCCGAACCAATCAAAATTTAAAATTTGGTTCAAATTTTTGGATTTTCATTTTGGATCGAATTGATTTTCCCTAAATTTTAAATTTTTAGATCGATTCGGATTAGTTCTAATACCTAACCTTACTACTTTCCTGAATTCTCACTCAAACACTCACACCGCTACACTCCACGCTAGTAGCGACGCCCCCGCTAACTCATCTCTAGAATTGCAACCTTTCTGCATGTCTCCGTCACCAACTCGTCCGCCGGTAGCCTGCCGTCCCACTGCCCTATATTGATTATTATTGTGGTCAATATGATCAATATTCTTATACAAATTTTGTTCTGAATCATTTGAATTTTTTGTATCACCCCTGATAATGTCTGTAACACAAATTTTCGTATTTAATTCTTTAAACACAAAATTTTATACAAAATCAATATTTTTTTTATTAAAATACATTTATGATGAGCTCGCTCTTCTATTTATCCTTTGATTCTACTCTTTGATTTGAGTTCTTGAATGATATTTGAATATTTATCAAATTGTTAGAGGGGATGTGGTTCCTTGATCTCCTTGAACTTGAAGTTTGAATTTGATAACGTTGATCTGAAGGACTTTGACCTTGTTTTCAAGACAACTGTTGGATTTGGTTTGATGTGTTGATGAACACCTTGAAGATCTTCAAATTCGAATGTCAATGCGGAGGGTTTTCACCTTATTTTCGTATTTAACATCATTTTGTAATGACTTGGATGATGGTTTTGGCGAAGAACGTGGTTCATGAAGAACGCTTTGAATGCTGAAGAAGACTTCGAATGGTGGAGAAGACTTTGCAAAGAATTCTTCGAGTGTTTTGAACTCTTCCAACTTTCACTTGTCTTCACCTCACTTCACCCTGTGATTTATGAAACCCCAACACCCTTACTTATAGATGTGAGCTAGTGGGCTTTGCGAGCTTTATGGGCTTTTGGGCTTATGTGGCATTTTAGGGTTTATGTGGTGCAATTTGAGTGGTTATTCATCTCCGATGTGTCATTACCACATATCGTTCTCCTATTTGCCGATAAAATTAAATATTAACCATTTATCTATTGATTTTGGAATAAATTCTATTAATAAAATAGAAATATAATTAATTATTTAATTTATAATTTATACGTGTTACAATATTATTTGTTAATAATTTTTAATTGTCTATCATCAATCACATTTTCTATTTGTTAAACATTAATTCTCACCATCAACGTTAGTTCTATCCAACTCTTCAGGAATATAAGGCTTTTCATCTGTTTGGGGTTTCTTTAATAGAAACTTATTAAAAGAACCCCTATGAGATTTGATCAATTGTTCTACTCTCTTTTCTTATTGCATTTTTCATGTCCAGATTGATGCTTTCGAAACATATTACATACAATAACATAAAATAAATACATAAAGAAACTCTCTTATTAATTTCAAATAATCTGTATATAATCAACAAAACCTACATAAAAATAAAAAAATATTCATCAATTAAAATTATTGACATAAACTAATAAAAATAAAATATAATCGAAAGTTCCTAAGAATTACCTTGTTAAATGAGATGAGAAAACGAGAATCAAAAGAGAAGATGGACGATATTAATCCAAGAAGATGAAGATGTGTGAGTGAAGAGAACCAGAAAATAAGTGAGAATGGTTTCATAATGAAGAAAAGAAGAGAAGAATGTTAATGAGAAAAATAAAATATGATAGGAGTCCCTTAAATCCGACATAATGAAAAAATAACATTAAATCTGATTTGGGCATAATGAAGAAAAGAAGAGAAGAATGTTAATGAGAAAAATAAAATATGATAGGAGTCCCTTAAATCCGACATAATGAAAAAATAACATTAAATCTGATTTGGGCCCTCATAAATCTTGAAAAAAGCCCTTAAATCTGCTGAAATTTGAGCCAACTGCTGAAATTTAAGCCAACCGTCCAACTGTTAAAGACTTCCACCAACTACTTTAGAACAATTCATTGTTTACAACTTTACTTCAACGCAAAATAAATATAAATGCATACTCCCTCCGACCCATCTAAAATATCCTATTTCTTTTAGATACGGATATTTAGGAGAAATATATAAAATAATTCAAGTGTTAAAAAGTGGATAGGATCCACACTTTTTGAAAGGATAATTATTTCATAAAATAGAATGAAACATTTGTAATGGGACAACCCAAAAAGGACAGTATGACATTTTAAATGGGACAGCGGGAGTACCATTTATGGGGTGTTTACTTCATATGATTAGGTTGGATAAATAAAATTAATCCAACATAATCAAGTGTTTACTTTTAAAGATTAACATTTGAGGATATTACAAAACCCAAAATTATTTTAATTCTTTATTCTCTTTTAATTTTAATCCAACCATTGAAATAATCCTCCAAATAAACGGAGAGTTATTTATATCAATTTTAATTATTCACTAATTCTTTGTAGTAAACAAATGATTAATAAATAAAAATTATCGTATCACATATTTAATCCATCAAATATTCAATCATTCAAAATACTAATCATGAAAAGTAAACATTCTCTTACAGACACCAAATAACTTCATTTTGATCAACGTTATTTTTAATTTAATGGGTCAAAATATTAGGTAAGGGTCGGTGTTCCACTTCCATCTCACCTTTCTGTCTCGCCGGAAATCAAAGCGAATGTCAGGACATTTCTGTTACGATCGGAATATTTTATAATTAAAACCTTTGATTGTAATTCTTCATTGTTATGAAAATACAAATAGTTTACAATTTAAAACGTGGTTTACTCTTGCATAATACACTACAATTTACATAGATATTTACTTTTCAAGATCGATAATATAATTAAATATTTTTATTTTCATTATTAGAATTTCTTTAATCATACATCTTTCAATTTAATATGAATCAAGCAAGTTAACTTAAATCATAAAAATTATCAAGAGTTTTAGAATATTTCAAAAGTTCACATCCATCTTAATAAATAACGGACAGATCTATACTAGATTTTTATCTATCTAAACTATCGCTTAATAGTAAATGGCCCCATTGGTTTTGGGCGAAAACTATATATGGATGAGTATTCGTTTATTCAGTTGATTTTGGACGAAAAAATAACCAAATCAAATTAATCATTTCTAAAAAAAATCGAATAGAATCGAAATTTATTCGACAAACAAATTGAAATAACCGAAATATATTTCAATTATATCGAATTTTTGTATATAATGCTCAAGACCAATCACATTGTAGAACTTAATAACACAACACAGTAAGTAGAAAATTATATGCATCAAAAGGATTATCTATTTACATATTTGCAAAGTCATCTCCGATTTCACAAAGTGATAAATCGATATCTGAGATTTATGAAAATAGTAAAGAACACGAGAGACTTTTCGTGGTTCGATCAAGAATAAGATCTCGTCCACGGAGGAGATGATCCTCAAGATGTTTACTATAATTTGATTCTGACAAAGTATCTCAAATGGGCTCTAGTATTCGATAATTTGCTAACCCTTTTACCTTCAATCTAACTCCTATTTATACACAAACGTAAACCTTACCACGAATCCCTTGATTGGCGGGCTCATGATTCTCCCATAACCGACCATGATCTCCACCATTATTACCCATGATTTCTACGTTACATCATTACCGTTACCCGTAATTATCGTCATTTAGGCGTAACCGGGTAGGGCAACAGATGGGTTAGGCCCGGCTCGTTTGGGCCTCTGCTATTGGGCACGAGAGGTTGGGCCATATCCTATCATAGCCCCCCAAAAGTCGAGGAATAGCCTTGCCGAGGTGAAGCGGAGAATGTGCTTTCTTAGGCGGGATGTTGCTTGGTGAAGTTTCTGTTGAAGGTTCTTGTCTCTTGCTGTATGGCTCTCTTCTTTTTTTTTTTTTCTTTTTTTTTTAAAAAAAAAGGACATCGAGGTCCGACCTGAAATACTTCTGCTGGTCCGAGGTGGACATGGGGCGCAGCCCGATGCCCGAACTTCGAGAATCATTACGTGATTAGACTGGCGGAAGTCGGGTCCGATGTCGGGAGGAGGTCGAGGTCCGAGCTCGATGTAATCATTACGTGATCGGTGGCGTTCTCTTTCCGGAGAGTCGTCATACAGCGTCGGCGGTAGTTGGGCACTTCAGCGTGCGGCGTCGGTCACACATCGAATCGTAGATGAGCACGTGTGATAAGCGAAGCGGAAGATTTTAGGCGCCATTTATCCTATAAATAGGTCTAAAAGAGGCAACTGCTCACTTTCTCCTTCGACGTTTGAATCGAGAGCATAACCTTAGAAATTCCCAATTCCTCTTTCACACTTGGTTGAAGAAATCGGAAATTCCGCTCGAGAAAAAGTAAGTATGTATTCTTCACCTTCTCGTTCCTCTTCTCGCCTCGATAACTCGGGTTCGGCCTCGGGTTACGCCGTCGAGATCTGATGTAAGGGATTATATATGCCATAATCGCCTAGGTAACTCAATAGGACTTAGTTCTGGGTTTCACCGGTGTCTTGGTATGGGATGGCATCGAGTTGGTGGGCGAGATCAACTTTGACGATGGAGGAGCTTTTGGTGGTTCTTGAGAGATACCACGTCCCGGAGGATGCATGGTGGTGTTCACAAACCCAATGATAGAGGCGATGGCTCAGTCGGGAGGTTTATTACCATTTTGTAGGCGACTTAATAGTGGGCTTAGATTTCCTTTGCCCCATTTTCACGAGTTTTCAAGTATTTTCGGATCCCTATATGCCAACCGACCTCCAATTCCATTAGGTCGGCGGTTGGGCTAGGGTTGGCTTTGTTATGGCATAGGCGAGAGTTTTCCTTGAAGTCTTGATGCGTTTTTAGCATCAAGTCTATAGGAGGAGTATATTACATCACCTGCGATGCAAAGTTTAAAATAGCTTCCCATCAAAGGTATCCCACCGCAAAATAGATACTTCTTTCTGGGTGAGGGGTATCCGGGTATGAGTGGGGCCTCGGGCGATGAAGGATGTAAAATTAATCCCTGGGCCCTATGGAGAAGCTGTTGAGCGATATGGGTGAGATCTGTCGATCAATTATCTGAGGATGACTTGAGCGATCTTTGAAATTTGAGTGTACATAGGTCGAAGCTCCGAATCGAGTGCGATTTGGGTGAGGGCAACCTTCTATCTTATTTCCTCCGTCTGATTTTGTTGTGCTAATGAAATGCTTATGTTGTATCACGGTGAAGATTGACCTACCGAGAAGTCGATATGCCGATCTCGCTACTGCATCCTCGAGCGAAGGGAACCCGCGAGGAAGAAGGCGAGAAAAGCGAGTCCACTGACGACCGTGGTGGTGGGCGCCTGAAGACAATGACCGGTCCTCGAGACAACCTCGGGCCCGCATTTGGAGTTCGAGGTCCATGGCGACCTCGCCCGAGTGCGGCTTCCAAGCCTCCTTATCCTTCCCAAAGGTATAAGTTGCTACTTTTCTCACGTGAGTTTGTTGTTACGTGTTGCTAATTGTTCCATATCGGGATGCGGCCTCAATGGCGGGTGAGATGCACCGCATGGCGGGCTTGTTGTTGAGGCGCCTCGCGATCGAGGCCATGGAGAGAAGGCGGCAGCTGCGGACAAGGCGAGGGCATTTCTTGAATCCGCTACTGTTGCCGCTGCTGCCGGCGCCGCCTTTGCAAAGCGAAAGCGAAGGAGCAGTGGCAAAGAATGGCGTGGCGCCCTCAAGAAGAAGGACCGGATCTTGCGAGTGGCCCGTGCGGAGGGCGCTCAAGAGGAGGCTGCCGGTGAGAGGAGCCAGTGAATAGCGCCTGGCTTGTGGGCGGGACTATCTTGAGGGCCTTCCCGCCAGCTTATCAGTCGGAGAGTTTTCCTCCTTCATCTCCGACCTTGCACCGTGATGAGGCCGCGGTGATATGTGCCCACCTCGAGAAGTTGGCCGAGAGACTGATTTTGACAAGGCACAACACGGTTGGGTTGAGGTCGATCCCGGGAGGTATCATAAATTATGCTCGCATAATCGGCCCAGGCGACCTCTTTTCCCGTGGTGGATGCCTTGGCATCTTCACCTCACTCGACGGCGGAGGCCGTAACTCGGTCTGAGGAAGATGAAGGCGTGGAGCTTCAAGCCTTCCTTCTGCCGAGTTGAGGGTCAGCAAGGCGGCAGTCCGAGCTCGACGTCCCCCCCGAGATCGGCAACCGTGGAGGAGCGAGGCGGCGGCCGGGGGAGGTCGGAGAGGCGGCAATGAGCTGGTCGATGGACCCAATGTAATAGGATGATTTGCCGGTCGATAGGACCACGTGTTTGTACAAACTTCCATATTGAATAATAGACATATCTTGTTAAAATGCCACATGTGTTGTCTTATTTCTAGCATTCCTCATCTCAATACCTCGGGCTCGATCACGAGTTATTAACAAAGGCGAAAGAAGTCCGAGGTGCTCTGGCCGAGAAGGATGAGGAAGTGATACCTTTGGAGAAGTCGATGCCGAGTTGACTCAAGTTACGCTAGCATGGATGTCATTCGGGATCTTGACGAACTCAAACAAAAAGTTGCATGAGGTCGATCTGAAGTGGTCCGCCTCCTTCTTGAGAATGAGGCTTTAAAGTTAAAGATTACACAACTCGAAGTCCGGTGATCTATCTGCAGATGTGATCGAGGGCGGTGATGCAATGCGAGGCGGCAGAGTTGACTCTGAGAACGGCTCGGATCTCGGAAGAGCATGTAGAGTATGAGAAGGTAATCCGCGGATGGTGGGACTATTATATCTGAAGCCGACGATCGAGTTCGAGCTTGTTGGCGGAGGCATGGTATTGAGGGATGAGGAGGGTCAAATAGCGAAGTTTAAAGCGCCTCGACTACGTCACGAAATACATGCGGATGTATGAGATCGTTCACAAGCGACGCATGCCCCAACCCATTGCGTCTTGACGCCCGCTGATCCCATAATTGAAGAGCTCGAAGAGGAGGCGGCTATCTTTGATCACGCCAAGTGTTCCGTCTAATGGGTCCACCCGACGGAGGAGCTTTTAGAGGGCAGCTTCGGCGATTCGGAGAGGCGTGCGGGCGGCAGGTCGGCGTGGAAGGCGAGTTCGGGGCGAGGCATTGTCTTGGTCCGACGTCGAGGCTCATGGGTCGAGTATGGCCGAGTGCGGATCGCATTCCCGGCCGGAATCCGCCCGCGTCGGGTCGGGCGCTCTGGAGCGAGGCCGAGTAATCTTGTCCTCATAGATTGGGTGGAAGGCAGAGTTCATTTCGTATTCATCGCCAGGAGATTTAGTTGAAAACTATCTCGGCTTGGTGAATCTCGGGCGGGCCCTAAGTCGAATGATTGTATATAGTGCGGGAGTTTGTATGTAGGTATAAATGTATTTAGACTCGTTGAAGTGTACGTTTTTCCTCTTGAGAGGTATAAACATAGCTTAGGACTTCGTTTGGTCGTAAATGTATTTATACTGTATACAGGCATAATTTGGTGAGATCGATCGGATGTCTTTTACATATAGACTTTTCAATTTAATGAGTAATGCATGTGTGCATGTAGACTTTCAAATTAATGAGTTGTCTGTATGCGTTGCACTGAGACGTTCAATTTCATGAGTAATCTACGAGTGCGGCGCGCGCTTAGTGAGTACCCTACTTGGTGGGTTATTCATCTTCGTGAGGGCGTCCCCTCGTGAAGGTTTAAATGCGGTATATCCAGGATAGATGTTCGCATATCAATAAAATGGAATGCTCGTATACAAAATAAACATTTTATTGACAAGTATATAACATCGCACTTGAAAAACAAGTAAGGAGACTAACATAAGGCTGATCATGTAATCAAGCTATGTAAAGTACCTCCTTAAATGAGAAATATGCGAGTTCGGGAATATGCGCACGGATAGGTGAGATAGTTTGTAGGCCCCTTGCCGAGGTCTTCGTGAGCAGCGGTATGGGCCTTCCATGTCGGATCAATTTGTTAAGGCGTTCGGCTCTGCTTGCTTCATTATTTAAGTGGGGAGGTCGCCTACTTGCGGTCGGGAGGCTCTAACCCTTTTGTTGTAATCCGTGCGACTGGCCCTTGTACTTAGCTTCATTTATGAAGGCGGTTCGTGACTTCCCTCGAGGGCATCAAGGTTGGCCCTTGGTCTTCCTCGTTCGGCCTGGTCGAAGTGAAGAGTGCAGGGGCTTGGCGCGATCTCGGCCGGTATGGCGGCCTCGGTGCCGTGACCCGGGCTAAAGGGATTCTCGTGCGACGTCCGGGTGTGGTCTGTGGGACCGAGGACTTGAGGAGATTTTCAGCCCGGTCGCTTTGGCTCGGTCGAGCCTCTTCTTCAATCCTTGTGCGATCGTGCGATTCGTCACCTCGGTGCGACCATTCGACTTTGCGGGTGTGCGACCGGTGAAGCGTTGATCGATCTGAAGCTCTTCACACCACTCTTTGAAGTTTTGTCAGCGAATTGGGTGCGTTATGCGAGACCGGGATGTGTGGTATGCGAGCGGCGGACTATATTCTTCCACACGAAGGTGCGAATCCTTTTGCTCGTGAGGTTCGACGGTGGCTCGGCTTGACCCATTTTGTGAAGTAGTCTATGGCAACGACTAAATATCGGCGACACGGTGCTCGGTCGAGCGGACCAACGATGTCGATCCCCATTGCATGAAGGCCATGGGCTCTGCGGACTGCTCGGATCGATGCAGGGTAGCTTTTGGCCGTGGCATGGGCGGCGCGGACACTTTTAACGAGTTGGTGAATCTCGAAAAGGGTGGGCGATAATATCCCGACCTCAGCGTCTTCTTTGAAAGAACACGGGAGCGATGTGGCTTCCATGATCCTCTGTGAATCTCATTAAGCACGTGGTCGAACCTTACGGCCGAGGCACCTCGGGAGAGGTTGAAGGTAAGACTTAGGTGAAAGCCCTCGTACACAAGATACTTTGGGATTTCACCATCATCTTTTGGCCTCTAGCCGATCACGAGGTAGTGTGCCAACCTCGGTATGCTTTTAGGGCGTCGTCGGTTTGGTTCGACCTCCGAGATAGCAGCGATGTGGGGCGCCTCAATGCTTGGAATGAACTTCCTCTCTTGGCGGCTTTGTCGATGTGAAGCTAATTTACTAAGGATGTCGGCTGGCTTTTCCTCCGTGGGATTTGATTAATACTAAAGTATTTGAATGAGGCGGCATCTCTTTTGCCTTCTCAAAGTCTGCTTCATTCGATCCTCTTTAGCCTCGTATGTGCTAAGACACGGTTTACCACGACGAGAATCTCCAAATATCGGACTTTGTCCACTTTCAATTCCTTTGCTAGGCGAAGTCACGAGATCGGTGCTTCGTATTCCACTTCGTTGTTGGTGGTGGGAAGGTAAGCCGAGGGCGTGTGTCACTCTTGCTTATCACGGGCCGAGGAGGAGGATGCCGCTCCGCTACCGTCTTGCATGAAGCTCAGTCCACATACATCGCCAACATTCAGCGGGTGATGCAAGGACAGATTTCTCCGCCGTGAGGGTGGGAGTGACCTCGTTGGTAGGCGACCTCGGTGGTTGACCTCCACCAGGAAATGCAGGCTTGCCGCTTTTATGGCCGACTGGGGGGAGTATGAGATATCGTGTTCGCCGAGCTCCAAGTGCCCACTTAGCTATACGTCCAGTTACTCGGTTTGATAAGACTTGCCTTAGAGGTAAGTCCGTTAATACTGGATGAATGAGCTTGAAAGTAAGGCGGGCGTCGCTTAGCGTTCACCAGGCGAGCTACCTTCTCGAGGTTGGTGTACCTCGTCTCGGTCCTTTGAGAGCCCGGCTAATGAAGTAGATGGGGAGTTGCCGTCCCGTCTCATCTCGCCCAATCTGACACTAATTGCCTCGTCCGGGGTGGCGGATATAACGATAGAGTTTCACCTTGCTTTGGGACGGATAGTGTCGGCGGTCGGCGAGATATTCCTTGACCGTGTGAAGGCGACACGGTGTTCTTCTGCGCGGTGAAATCTGGAGCTCTCCTCGGGATTTTGAAGAAGGAAGGCGCTTCTCGGCTCGAGATAAGAATCGGTGAGGCGGCGGGCATCCGGTGAGTTTGTGTATTTCACGGATGGTTTTTGGGATCTGCATGTCGAGCACCGTTTTCACCTTGGTGGGATTGGCTTTCAGGCCTTCTTGAGAAACCCAGCATCCCAGAAATTTACCCGTCTTCACCACGAATGTGCACTTCTGGGGATTGAGCTTGAGGTTGGCCGACACGAGGAGGCGAAGAATAGTTTCGAGGTCGATGGCGCGATTCTCGGCTTTTTGCTTTTGACTACTATATAAATCGACATAGACCTCAACAATTTCTCTATGTGATCCTTAAAGATCGCATCCACCATTCTTTGGTAGGTAGCTCCAGCGTTTTCAGGTGAAAGGCATCTTCGGTGGCGAACACAAAGTCGAATGAGCATTTGTTTGGGCGTCTTCGGGCTCATCAATACTTGGTGGTATCCCTTGTATAAATCGAGGCGAAGATCTCATGCCCCACCAATGCTTCCACCTTCTTGTCGATGTCGGGAGGGTAGCAGTCCTTTAGGCGGTGTTTATTGAGGTCGGTATAGTCGACACACATCGCCGTCCCTCACAGCTTCGAACTACAACGGATTAGCCATCCAATTTGGGTATTTAACCTCGTGCAGAGTTTTAGCCTCCTGAGTTGGGTTACCTCGTCTCGTATGACACGGCTTAGCTCATGGCAAAACTTCTTCTTACGCGAGGCGGTTTAGTAGCCGGGTCGATGTTGAGACGATGAGTTATGAGCTCGAGGCGAGACCCGGTCATATCCAATGGAGACCATGCAAATACATCTCTATATTCCTTAGAAATTGCATGACTGTTGGCGAATATTGGTGAACCTTGGTACCAACCTTGACAACTTTGGAAGGGTTAGGTAGTCGTATGGTGAAGATTCTCGGTCGAGATCGTCCCGGGTGGCAACCGGAGGTTACAGTAATTGCTAGGCACGAGGTAAGGCCACGTCTTGAGTTGAGACTCGTAGGCATTCTTTAGCTGCCGTTTGGTCACCCCGAATGCTTAACACTCCCACGGGGTGGGTATCTTAATGGTGAGGTGGTATACGGAGGCGAGCGGCTCTGCAGTTGCATCTGACCAATCTCTTCCTGGGATAATGTTGTATGGAGAGGAGCTCGGACCGGGAAAAATTGAATGGCCTTGGTAACCGACACAGGGAGCGCCTACGGTAACCGGAAGGTAATGACACCTTCGGGTTGAACCGCCTCTTGAGTAAAGCTCCTTAGCTGGGAAGGTGCGGGGTGTACTGAATTCCTCCGACATCAAGTTTATCCGAGCGAGCTACGGAATATGATGCTAACGGAGGCTCCGTGTCAATGTAGACCCGATGTACATTCTTGTTACCCACCACGGCTTGTATTGTAATGGCATCTGGTGAGGCATGATCTTGGAGTCTTGGGTCGTCTTTGGAGAACACGATGTTTTCTCCGTCCAAAGTCGCTTGTTTTGGCTCTTGAGGTCGGCCTCGAGCTTCATTTCTAAGCGACGACCTCGTCGTACCAGCTGCGATCCGGTTATAGCGTAAACTGCTCCATTGCATTGGGACCTTCGTCCTCGTCATCTTGGTCGGGTTGCCGTTGAGGTCGGTCATGATTGTTACCACCTCCATTTTCCCTCTGCGCTTTTTATTACGGCCGGATCGGCGGTGTACTTCTTGACTCCTTCCTTGCGAGCTCGTCAATGCGTGAGCTCAAGGACTTGCAATCTTACGTATCGTGACCGTACCCACGGTGGTAGTCACAATACTTTCCGTTGACTTTTTGGATCCTCGCTTTCATAGGAGGAGGTTTTGGAAAGAGCTCGGTGTGAAGCTCAAATATTTCATACTGGATTTGAATAGAGGCGATCGTTATTACTGAGGGTTTGGCGAGGTCCGGCCTTTATTCTCTGGTCCTTCTTTATTCTTCGAGCGCACTTGACGTTCAAAGCACCTCGACCCGATCCTCCGCTTCCTTCTTTCATCCGCTACTCGTCCCGGATCTCTCTTCCGGTCCGACTCGTCCCTTTGACAAAGTTGTCGACCGGGGTCAAAGGCGACTAAATTGTCTTTGGTCGCTCACGGTGATCTCTTTATTGAGCTCGGGTCGGATCCGTTCTTGAATGCGTTGATGATGTAGAGATCGTTACTCTCATCTATTTTAAGGGATTCCATGATGAATGGAGGCGAAATTCGACATTGTTTCGTCCGTCCTTGACGGATTATAGCGGATCGGATGAAGGTTGTTGAGGCGGCATCTTACGGTAAAACGTCATTTGAACCGATCCGTGAGGTCTTTGAAGCAATGGATCTTTGATACGGCGAGCGGGTGAACCAACGTCGGCGTTGGAGATCGGCACCTCGGAAAGACCTTACACATATGGAAATCTTCCATCCTTGGTTTGCCATATTGGTGGTATAGGCAAATAGGAAGTCGAGACGGATCTCGAGGCCATCGTATGCGGCAATATTCGGGCCGGTATCGTGTGGCGGGTGTATCGAATCTCCTTGAAAATGAGAGATAATTCGTCCATGTCGGTCGAATCCGGGAGTTCGTTACCATCCTCTCCTGGGAGTGGGAGATCGATAACGACGTCTGTCGTCTCTTGAGGAGTTCGACTGTCTTTCCTCCTTCTTTCCCGTCCATTTTCATGGGTATCACGTCGGTGGTGGAGAGCGACTCCGTGGAGAGGCGAGGACGAATGAACCACAGTATCGGGCGATCATTATGCCGTGATGACGTTGATTGTTTGGAGAGTGGCGACCTCAATTACTGTAACCACCGCCGGGCACTCTTGAGGGGCCCGCCGTTTGTCCTACGGTTGAGAAACTACGGAATTGATTGAGGTGGGCGTTGAGGAACTCGGACCTTTGCCGACCGAGGACCTCGTGGGAGCGGTGAACCTCCTGCATTCACCGTCGAGGTCGGTGTCTTCCTCTTCGTTGGGACGGCGGTCACGAGGGTGTATGGAAGCATTCTCCATGTAACCCTCGGTGTGTGACCGCTGGTGGCGTCCGCAATCTCCTTTCCCGGCGTTGTGTGACCACGATCGTTCTCTGCGGTTGTTACTGCATCGCCGATCCGTACTAACATTTGCGTGTCCTTGCCATTAGATTGGAGAAAACACACGACTTTTGTTAAAGATGTATTTCCCACGACGGCGCCAATGATAAATCGATATGCGAGATTTATGAAAGCGATAAAGAACACGAGAGACTTTTCGTGGTTCGATCGAGAATAAGATCTACGTCCACGGAGGAGATGATCCTCAAGATGTTTACTATAATTTGATTACGACAAGTATCTCAAATGGGCTCTAGTATTCGATAATTTGCTAACCCTTTTACCTTGATCTAACTCCTATTTATACACAAACGTAAACCTTGCCACGAATCCCTTGATTGGCGGGCTCATGATTCTCCCATAACCCACCATGATCTCCACCATTATTACCCATGATTTCTACCGTTACATCATTACCGTTACCCATAATTATCGTCATTTAGGCGTAACAGAGTAGAATGACGATGGGTTAGGCCCAAACTTCGTTTGGGGCTGCTATTGGGCAGAGGTTGGGCATATCCTATCACAAAGCAATTTAAGAATTTTGAGTTTACAAAGAGAAGATGAAGAAAATACCCACAATTCTCTTTGATATAAACTAAACTCCTACTCGAGCTTAAACACTATAATTGTTTTATATATTTCCTTTCTTTTAATAAACAATAATACAACCATTAAATCATATACACAACGTACAAAAGGAAGTATAACCCGAAATTTCCTCAATTTCTAACAAAATCAACATAAAAATTGGATGTACCTTCTTGAGCTCATCTTGATTTTCCTGAAGCTTTCCGATTGAGAAAACGGGCTATGAATCTGGTCGGCCCCATTATTCTCTTCATCCGCGCCTCTCACTTTCTGCTTCTTAACTTTGTCCACTCCCATCCTCTCCACAACCCTAGAAATTTACAAGATGAAGCAAAATCTTGTTTGAATTTCTACTAATTTTTTAGCACTGATCTTAAATACTAAATAAACCGAGAGAGAAGAAAGGAATAGGGTTAGGGGATTAACATTTTAAAATAATAACTCTAAATAAATAAATGAATATATAATACTATTAATATATATATTTCGATTATCAGTTATTCGATTAAATAATTTCGAGCTAAACATATATAAACCAATTTAATAAACAGGTTTTAATTCGATTATAATCGAAATAACTAAATTAACGAAGCAAATTAGTTTTTTCGGCTTTATATTTTTTTCACGCCTAATAGGAAAGAAAGATTCAATGAGATACTTGTATTAACAATGGCGGAGCCACATTGGGCTGGGGACCCAAGGGCCCCCCAACTCTTTAAGAAAACTACTAGTATTATATATCCGTTTATAATTTCAATATGTATTGTGGTGCAGTTGGTTAAAGGCTTTTTCACTTTCCCAAGAGCTCTGGGTTCGAAACCCATCTAGCTATTCCTTTTTAATATACATTTTCCTTTCTTTTCTACTTTTACCTTCATTACTTTTTCTTTTCTCCGTTCCAGCTATTCCTTTTCCCTTTTCATTTCTTTCGTTTCTCTAGTATCATCTTCATTTCTTTTTTCTTTTTTCCTTTTCCTTTTATTTCTTTATTTTGTGCTCTTTATTTTCTTTTCCTTTTTATTTCTCTATTTTTTTGTTTTTTTTCTTTTTCCTATAGTTTGTTTTACATAGATAAAATAAAAGCTATATACAAATAATAAATTTTTATATGTAAATTAATGATCAATCAATTTTTAAAAAAGATTATGATAAACTTATTATAATAGTCATAAGTAATATTTATTTAAATTTATTCTAATATGTTTTATATGTGAATTAATTTTAGATTCAATTGTTGATTTGTAATAGTACAAGAAAATCAAGATTTGAGTTTTGTAAGATAATATCATTTAAAATATTAACACTTATAATTTTCTTATTATTTTAATTTTTATAGCTATTATTGATTGATTTTTTAGTTATTTATAAATAAATCTTATTATTTTATTTTTGTAAGATATTAAAACATAAAGAAGAAGAAATATATTTAGTATAAACAATTACCTCCATTCAAATAATATTACACTATTATTTTAATATTTTTTTTAAATTTAATTTTAAAATTGTAATTAATTGGGCCCCAAGATTTATTTTCCGGCTCCTCACTGCTTGTATATGGAGATGAATAAATTAGAAAAGAATCTTAGTGCGTATACGAGGTAGATTGTTGGTTTTCCATAATATTAAAAAAAATTAAAGGAAAAAACCGAATCACACAAATCAACACTAGCATACTGAAGATAAACATCACTTGAACTGAAATGTAATTAATATCTAAATTCAACGAAAAAAAGCCAGTTTAGCTAATTTCAACCAGAAAGTCAAAAAGTCACGGGCGATGTGCATCACCGGTCCTCTCTAACCGTCTCTCTCCACCCCAAACCTCCTCGCCCGCAGCTGAAACCGCGCCAACGCCGCCAGGAACCTCACCCCCTGCACCGGACCCAGCACCTCCACCACCTCCGCCACCGTCCACCCCTGCAGCTCGTCCGCATTCCCCACCACTGTCCGCATCGCCGCCTTCAGCCCCTCCACCGCCGCATCTATCTCCGGCTCCGCCGAATCCCCGAGCCTCTTGATTAGGCCGTACAGCGGCTGCTCCGCCGCCGTCTCCTGCACCCGCGCCATCGCCTCCGTGATCTCCCTCTCCCTCCGCCGCGACTCCGCCTTCACCTCCTCGATCCGCTTCCTCTGCCTCGGCGACAGCCCCTCCTCCGCCAGCGCCCCGTCCATGATCGGGAAGAGCATCGACGGCCGGAACCCGGAAATCCACAGCAGCGACCTCTCGAACGAGCTCATCCAAGGCGGAAAAATCGAAAGGAACACGTCCTCCTCCACCGCCGCCGCCTTCTCCCGGTAGAACTCCCGGTAATGCTCGATAACGCGCGGGACTATGTCGCCGCATTCTCTATGACGGTCGAAGCCGTCCACCGGCGACAGGAGGGACTCGAGCTGCCGGAGGAAGTCCTCTTGGCGGCTGAGCCAGCCTTGGTAGAAGGTGGTGAAATTTGCCATATGGGATTAAATATTTGACCATAATTTTTAAGAGACTGAGGGTATAAATATATAGGCGGAATATTACAACGTGGACTTGGGAGTTACGATTTTGTCTTAGGAATTAAGGATGTTTGGTATGGGAGTATGTGCAATTTTCATAAGAGATGATATCATCTACATTTGTCTATATATGCATTCTAATAAAAATTTAAATGTAAATAATATTTGATAATTTTTTTAATATAAATAATATTTTTTTTTATAATAAATGATTTTTTTATCATTTAATACTATCCGGATGAATATACAGAAGTTTCAAAAAAAAAAAAAAATTGTTTGGGAATCGGAAAAAGGAATTAATAATTTGGCTTAGGAATTAAGGATGTTGGACTTTTATATTTGTTTGGGGAAATTAATGAATTTCTTAATCCGTAAGAATTTGAGTTGGTAAATATCTAAAGGGAAAGCGGTGCTTCGGCGCCGTTGAGGAATGGCCGAAGACATGTCCAGTGTTTTGTCGTTTTGTCTACAACAATATGGTTAATTTTCGCATCACATTTTTTACACTCATACGTTAAAGACAAATATAAAATGGTGAGGGTGAATTATATTCATTGAATATGGAGCATATGCGTGTGAATATATTGTCACGCCTCGATGTATAAGTTTCAGATAAATTGTTTTTGTAGTTACGTTAAAGATAAAATAAAATTTATTTTTTCACTAGTCGCTTTGTATTTATTTATTTCTTTTGAGCGGAGGATCACTTACTATTATTAAGTTATAAATAATTCCGGACCGCAAATGACGAATATATTTGCATAATGTCAGAGGCTCTCTTTTTTATTCAAAGTCGGTCAGCAGTTTTACTAATACATACTTTGATAGGATATGTTGCACCTCTCGGGCCATTAGCGAGCCCAAACGAGTTGGGCCGACCTAACTTCTTTTCTTCGGTTCGCCCGAATCACGCCTCCAAACCCTAATTAAAGGCGGGTCAAGGCGAAGATGATGGGGTAACGGTGGAAATCATGGACAATTATGGAAGATCATGGTCGATTCTGAAGGATCGTGAGCCCGCCATTCGAGGGATTAGATTACAAGCTCTACGTTTATGTATAAATAGGAGTTAGATTGAAGGTAAAGGGTTAGCAAATTACTAAATCTAGAGCTCTT